>JACVEI010000062.1:502917-550820 GCA_018115615.1 Pestalotiopsis sp. DP-2020a | reverse complement strand
AAAAAAAAAAAAAAAAAAAAAAAAAAAGATATGCACGACCGCTGTGGGAAAATCCAAATCAATACGCAGTGTCTCGGTTCGCTACTGGGGACTGGGCACAGATGCGGTTGCCTTGTTTTCTGTTTGTCACGGTTGCCTTATGATGGCTCTACAGTACCTACATACCCGACCTGTGCCTGTGTACTCACCGTATCTACCTCACATTTGTCCTCGCCATTGTCGTCGTCGTCGTCATCACGAGCACCAGGGCGGCTCCATTCCATTTGTGCTAACAGCGCCTCAGCCCATCCTTGAGGTCACTGCCACTGCCACTCTCCTGTTTTGTTGGCATCTGCCACTATTCTCCATGAGAAGGCCCCATTTGTCTGCTCCATCCCATGCTGCTGCGATTGGCATTCGATCACATGAAGGTTGCGGCTCAAGTCGACCAATGCCACTTCGCTGTCGTGTCAGCAGCGTGAAAACCCTTCCCACCCTTCAACTTGGCAAACTCTGAAAGGTCAGCATCGCACTGCGCGGCACATTGCGACAAGACGGGCCCGCCCTACCTACAGTGCTGCAAAATCAGCACCAGCATCGGGCTCTCTTCTTTCCACCACACATACAACACAGACCGCCTAGGCCACGCTCCTTTTCAATTTCGCACCGACAGAATCAATAGTGCGACAACCAGAAATATTATATGCTGTTGTTACTGATTGTATACTCTGTCGAACAAGCAAAAGTTTTGGGAAGCAAACACCCTGTGGGCGCTCGAGTCTTCAGTTCTCTGGGGGTTGTCGGTAAGCCTCCTTATGTAACTGCCCCTCGTTCTCCAGTGCTTCTCTGCCGCGCGCCATCCGCCAATCATCCACCAAGTTCACACTACCTTAGCCCGCTCACCTTGCCTTCTGCCTAATCTCATGATCAGAAACTGCCTCATCTCGTGCAATAACCAAGCTGACTTTTCAGCCATCGGATATTCGTCCCAACCTTTGGGACAAGCTGGAAGACTGGACGCTCGAAACGAAAATCTCATGTGAATCGCTTCTTCGAATACTAAATACACTTGCGGGAGGGTTGCCATTTGATGCATGACCGAAAGGTGCTTGCTTGCTGCTGGAAATCGACGCCATCGAGCCCCGAAACGTGCACTTCCCCTGCGACATCGATAGCAACCGATACCTTAGCGACCAGCACTCTGGCTTAGAATGACTAATCAATTCGATCTATCATCCGGTCCTGGTAAGCACCAAGCCGCGCAAACGACTGCGTCTGGTGCTGTCGATATGTTCCCTGGGTCCCACGATCTTGTCGGAATGGATCTCAGCTCTGACTTGCTGTCTGAACCCTATGTGCGCGATCAATCAATGCAGATACCATATGGCAGCCACTTTTCAGGAGGCTCGAACCCCGTCCAGGAATGGTACGCGAATAATGATGGACCATGGCATCCCAAAGGCATTGCACTTCCTGGAAGCCAAAATGGCATGAATATGGCGGGCCATGGATTTGTGTTCACGGGCAACTACCGTGATAACCATTCTCCTTCGGAATGTGATACCATGCCCATACCGTCTGACTCCGGATATGCGAGCCAGCATGGACACAAGCCGAGCATTGCGACTGGTTCCATCTGCTATGACGAGTCCCTCGAGCATCATGAAACTCAGAGCTTAGCAGGCCAATTTCACCTGAACATGGATCTGAGCAACTGGAATCAGCAGATTGCAAACCAGCCGACTTCGCCTTCTGTTCAACGACATCCCCAGTCTACTGCAAGGGAGTTGTCCTGCGAGACTTGTCATAAAGTCCTCAAGACCAACTCGGAGCTCAAGTGCGTCATGTAGCAAAAGCTCCCATGAAAGACTCAAAGAGCTTACACTTTGTGACAGGAAGCATCGGCAAAGACATACAAAGCCGCACCAGTGTCAAGTCGTGGGCTGTTCACGGACGGAAGGTTTTAGTACATCAAATGATCTTGAGCGCCATATAAGGAGTGTGCATCCACAAGAACAGACAGGTGGCAACCGCTATCGGTGCTCGTTGCAGGCTTGCAAGCACAAGGAAAAGATTTGGCCGCGCGCTGACAATTTCCGCGCCCATATCAAGCGGGTTCATCAGCAAAACATTGCTGAGGAGGACCTGGAAAGATTTGTTATTCGGTTAGTTTCATACAACGACCTCGTCAAAATGGCACGCCACTGACTGTATATAAAAAGGCCCATCGCTCCACAAGATGTTTTGCCCGATATCGCCGGGATGCAGCCCTCGGTCTCTGACTACAATCTGCACTTGGATCAGAGCTTACCTCAACAATTCCCCTACTGGAATCCGCAGAGTAGCGCTACAGCAAGCCTCGATCGCCAAGGGGGCTCTACGCCCGTGCATCAGATATCCAACGCCCACATAAATTCAGATCAAGGAAGCGATGATCAGGCCGGCGATATCGAGATTGCCGGCAGCGATCACACTCGCGTCCATGCGAGAAGTGAAGGGCTCGAGTCCATGCCCCCACCATCAAACATGTCGACGGCCACTCCCGGATACCATCGAAGCGATGGACTCGGCGACGAGCAATATATTACGCCAGCAGATCTGAGCCATTGCGATCCTTCCGCTTCAGTTGCACTGCCTGATGTGGACGAGAGCATCTCGACGGCTTCCAAGCATGTCTCGTATGAACACATGCCAGATACCAGCGATTCGGACGACGAAGGTGTAGCGACTCCTGTTTCGCCAGATGAGGAGAAGGTATCCGCAGGATCTCCAGACATCGCAATACCACCGACAGAGGATGTGTCTTCGCTCTTAATGAAGTTGAGAGACCCAAATAAGATCAAGGAGGTGCTTGAGGCGCTGCAAACCAGTGGCCTTCTGAAAAGTCTAGGGTACAAGAAGGAGCAGACGCCAACAGACAACGAAAAAGAAGTGGAAGGGACGAAGCCGCGACAGGACAGCCAGAACGTGTGTCCCCACTGTAAGAAGGGCTTTCCACGACGCTGTGAGCTAAAGTAGGCGCCTCGTACTAGAAAAGATGTTTAATGGTGCAGTTATATGCTAACAAGTGCTTAGAAAACACATGAAACGTCACGAGAAGCCTTATGGCTGTACATTTGAGGGCTGTAACAAACGGTTTGGCAGCAAGAACGACTGGAAGCGTCACGAGAATAGTCAACACTTTCTATTGGAAGTTTGGAAATGTGATTTCCAGGCGACGCAGGGCATTCCACAGCAATGCGGCAAGGTCAGTCATCGCCGAGAGACATTCCGACAACATCTCGTCAATAGTCATCAACTTGACACTCCAACCATTGATCGGAAGCTTGACGAATGTCGCGTGGGTCGGACCTGCGAAGCCAACTTCTGGTGTGGTTTCTGCGAGAAGATTATCAACATTGGGAGTCAAGGCACAGAGGCCTGGACGAAACGCTATGATCACATTGATGATCATATTGCTGGCCGAAACAATCTCCCACAGAAGCAGATGGACGATTGGAAGAGTGTCGACTCCGAGGCCCCGTCAGACGCAAACATTTCTGCGGCAGATGGCACAAATGACAAAGCAACGCCAGCCGCCCATGGTGACAGGCCTTCAAACTTGGAGAGTACTCCCATGGGATTGCCGCAAGTCGCTGTCAACAAGAGGAAGGCAAACCGATCAGGTGATGTTCGCCCCTCGAAGAGATCGATACGAGAAGGGTTGTTCGTAAGAAACTGTGTAAGCATGCACTGAGCCGCATCCGCTCGCAACACTCCCACGTGAAGCTGAAGCTAACCCCGGAATCAGTGCCATTGCGGCGAAGTACGCAGCAGGATGAGCCCGCAGTGCGTCACTTACGATTGTCAGCATAACGTGTGTGATAATTGCAGATAACCTTGAATGATCTGACCGTCATGTCATGAGGCTCAACTGCATGGCAAGGAACTGTTTTTGGTATTCTTGGGTGGTCGGGGCACGATTGGGTTGTCGGTAATAAGATCTGGACATGAATGCTTACATGATATCCCCGAACTAGTTATGCTGTCAGCAGCTGTAAGCAATTTACTCTACATGAACTGGTATTTGGATGGGCTAAGATCGTCTTCACATGCGAAAGTTCAAGATACTGCTCAGGGAATGTGGGATACAGAATGGATGCCTTCTTTGCCCATTTCGTGTTTACACCGCTGGCAAGCCATGTCGATTTCAAGCTCGCTCGCTCGCATATGGCGCAATTGAATTATTGCTCTGGATGAAACTCCTCGTGCGATACGTATTCCATAGGTAGTTCGCCGCTATCATGTCTATCAACAGCGCTAGTTTAGCTGTTTCGCAATCGTCACATTTGGGAGTTCCGTCTCTCCCCAACCTGCAACTAGACAAGGTTCGGAATCTATCGAGATCCAGAGAAAAAGAACACTACAGCTGCTATATCCGAAATATAGACGGTCATCCCCAGACGGGCCGTCGGACAGTCCATAAATATCTTCTGGTTCCAAGGATGGATGTTCGAATGACCAGGGTATAGTGCGGAAGAGGTGGAGAAGCCCGCACCTCTCCAGTGATCATACTGAACGAGTCCATGTTCAGATGTTACCGTAGCGTAGCTCACTGATTGAAGACGTCCCAGGCAATGACGATGTCTGGCATGCAGTGCATATGGAGTACATACTGGATGTCGGTCAGCTCTTCTTTTCCACCTATCCCTTGCCTGACCGGCCAGAAACCCGGCCCTTGTGCTGCTATTTGGTGGCTGAGCGGATAAACTGCGGCCGGCCTTCCTAGTCGAGCTTGGCCAAGGGCCTCTGTTCTCTTCAACGAGGCTTTTTGGTATTTGTGCTACAGCGAGGCAGCCCCAAAGGGAAACGAACCGGCGAGCGATGGGGGTAGGTGGTGGAGGGGGATGACGCGCGAGTGTGGAAGGTATGGTAACTACATACTTACATGAGGTGAGCGGTGGAGTGTTTGTGTAACCCGGCGGCTGCGGCGCGGTCCTCCACGTCCTCTCTCCTCACTCTCTTTCTTCACGTATCTTGTCCATCATTGAGCGGCGGCTAATATATGCAGTGTGGGAAAGGGGCGGTGTCGAAACAGCGATCGAGGCAGGTGGGCGGGAGGTCAGCCTTTGCCCATTTTCCATATCGCATCTGTAATTATCCAGATACCAGACCCCGACTGGCTGGTCCGGTGCCTCCCCGGATGGCTTCCGGCCAATGGCGAGGGTTCCGTGTCGCCTTTGCGTCTTTTGGCCATTGCATAACATTTACAGCAGCACCGACTTCTTTACCGCTCCCCCGTCGATATGCCATGCCCCCTTCGGCTCGAGTGTGGCGTCGTGCATTACAAGATGATTAGATGCACGAGAGACCTTTTGGTAGGAATCCTTCCTGGACACGCAGTGCAGGCCTAGATCTACGGCTGTTACCCCCCCCCCCGGGCAACGGCACGGCGCTGGGCAGAAAACTGCGGGTACAGGCAGTCAGCGTACATTGTACCTAGCGTGGGGACACCCGGTCTGCTACTATCTTGAACCTCCCAACCGACCCTTCAGCAGGGCACATGCTTGTTGATACTCTGCGACTTTGGGCTTTTCCTTTGGTTTTCCCCCTTTTCTCTTGCTGGAAAAGAGAAGAGCATGATACGATTCTCGCGGCCTGTCGTCTGAAGCGAGCCCTTCTCGTTTTCCTGTTCCGGGAATTTCTGGGCCTCCAGGACATGGGCTTGAGAAGTGCAAATTGGGGGCCGTTCTGCTCGAGTACCTACGTACCTTGAAAAAAGATATCATACGGAGCTGACGGGGGAGAGACACAAGGGTCCAGTCTGGTCAGTGGCCCAACTACCACTACCTGCTCCCGGGAGTAAGTTAAGCACGAAAAACCGAAAGGATTCAAGGAGGTGGACCAGGAGAAGGACGAGGTCGAGTATCGATGAGTGTGGGAACTTGTCCAACGACGAATCATGACGGCGGGAGGGAAATCCCAGAGGCCCTATCTCCGCTGAGGCTCAGTTTCAGTTGGGTGAAGGGACGCAATAGTACGGTCTGGAGAAGCCCAGATCCAATGATTTGTTTTTATTGATTATGTCGAGGCTCTTTAATTGAGCCGGTCAAGTGTCGATCTCTGGCCTCTGGATGTGTATGGGCTTTTTGCCTTTTTTTTTTCTTGAGGCGCCTCAGCAGACCTGGACGGTGGCCTGGGTGGGAGGGTTGCCTTGCCTTGGCGGTTTCGTATGCCTAGACAAGTTGCGGGTGGAGGCAGGTGGTTCGTTCTTCCGGTCAACAAAGTAAAGATTTCATAGTGTGTATGAATATTGTATACTGTACATACCTGTCCAACCATATTATATTTGCTTGTATAAAGTCGGATGCAAGTTGACAAAGCACAGGCGTGACGGACAGTGGAGTCGTAGTGATCTGGAACAACTGGGGCGGAAGCTCCCCCTAGGGGCCCTACCAGATAGAACCTTGAAGCTAAACTTTGGTTGCCTTTTTTAGTGTCTAGTATAGGGCCTCGAGGAACGCCTGGGAGGGCTTAGCGTCGAAGTAACCATAACAGGACAATGGTCCATCCCAACGTCGTTTGTTTCTTCAGAGGTCCGTCCTGTCTCTGCCTGTCACTCAACTTACCTGTGACCACCCGGGCCGTTGCCAACTTGGGTGACTCCACGATCAGCAGCACCCCAACGCAGCGATCCCGCTCAATCTGCCGTGCCGGAAACAGAATAAACGCCAAAGAGCACATGGCAGCACGGCCCGCCCGCTGTCAAGGTTGCTGTGCTCGACGCGAGATTGAGCATCATGGAGAGAAAATCTCTGCTCGTCTCCCCAAGTCGGCAACCACAGCATTCTTTTCGTTCCATCGAGATGGAGGTCCCCGGCCGATCGCTACCACTCTGGCGAACCCGTCGACTCTCCTCTGGTCTCCTCTGGTTCTGGACATTCCATCGTTGGGGGTCACCTGCGGAGTATCCGGTCGAGCTTGACCCCGTTCAGCAATATTCTTGAAAGATGATCTGCAACATGGAAGCAACAAAAGAAACCAGTCAGCACGCAACCCGCCAGCCGTCTCTGGGAAACTCCTACACTCCAAGCACGGGTCAGAACGTCGGACCATCAGTTTACGGACTGGTGGCGGCGCTCAACCCTGGCCAGCCTGGGGGTGGGGGCTGAAAACTATCCCAATGGACCAACACGAACCCCCGACTCTCTCCACTAACAGATTGCAGTGAAGAACAGGATCGCTGCAACGCAATTAATTAGATTGTAGCAAAGCAAAGCAACTTCCAGCCCCCAAAGTCCCATGCATAGTGTCCAACCACGGAGAGGACTGGGTAACGGTCTTTCCTTATTGGAATGTCGTGAACCATGATCATGGTGTTGCCGCTACAGTGCCAGCCTATCCAACCCGTCTCGGCTCCCCACCAACGCTAACCTAGGAGGATTCGTCATATCTTATGGTCACCTCCAATATGGCCCGCCTCGTGGGCCGTCACCACCTTACAATACTACTATAACCTTCAGGGCTCAAAAGAATCCCATTATACTTTTCCGCCGTCCAGTCTTTGTGCCCACCGACCATCAAACGGCGACGAGAAGCCGGCCCCGGGTCCTTGGCCATGCCCAACATCCCAAACATTTTGGGTTCAGCTCCCACATTCATCCATGGCCATGGTCGTAATAACGAATTCTCGGAAACAGATAACCTTACCCCCCTTGTCTTAGAAAACCATTGACTTGGAACCCATTTCTATTGGCCGGAAACCTCGGATCCTGTCTAGTACGTCTGAACTACTGAGCAGTCCATCGTCAGCTATTCTTTATCACCGAAAGGGCGACGATCGTATACTGCAGAGAGCGGCAGATCGGCACGGATTTCTAGTCTCCCGGTATGCTGTCACTTGATCTTCTTGATTGGCAATTACGCGACTCCACGGAGACAGAAAGCCCCCCCACCCCGCAAGGCACCAAGCAATGTCAAAAAACCACTGCATACCTAGCAACACCAGGTCTGACTAGAAGAGGCACTTCCGCAGCGGGACCTGAGTGACCCAGGCGGGGACCTGAACTTTGGAGACACACATCAACCCAGCGTCCGTCCGACTCGGCCGTGATCTACATCAGCCCACCCTACATCGTTTGTACTCCGTACACTTCTTCCCTTCCTGCAGTCAAGCATGTAAGCTTCTGAGCCCTTTTTACGCTATCATTGCTGTGACGGCTTCATTCTCGAACAAACAAAAGTTTCGGCCGGTTGAAGGGCTAGGAGACTTCCTTGATGCTCTATCTCGATATCTGCGTCCATGCCTGTGACGGTCCCTGTCCGACACTGGCTGGGACTATTCCAGTCCAGGCATTACACACGACGCTCGATTCATCATGGACCTGTGTGCTACGAGGAGAGCAAAGTTATTGCCAGCTCGGAGTGGTTCGCGAACCATCCTGTACAGTGTCCCAAAGTGCCCACCGCAAAGGCCTCGCCGCTCGCACTTATGCAACCTCTCTTATTTTTATGACTGCGAGCAATTTTGCCCAATCCCGTCTCGAGAGTCCTGCCTCAGTGGGCGCCCAGGGGGCCTTGAAAAGTCGCAGGCATACACCAGGGCGCTTCGAGGCACCAGAAAAGAAAGCGTCGACGTGTGCCAATAATATCCCGTTCCAATCCCCCTGCTCGCTCGCTCGCAAAAAGTCCTGGTCGTGGCCGATTCATCTTCTAGTACCTCTGTACCAGCCTCTGTACGTACTCTCCTACAAAGACTGGTACGTACTTGAGGCTCTGCTGTGGATCCTTAGCAAGAGAGTCGCTCGGACTGGGAGAAGGTTGAAGCTATATGAAGGAGTTGTTCAGTGTCGAGTCTTGAGAAACACAATCCACACAAATCCAGTGCTCCAGACTAGCTAGCTGCTTCGCCCCCATCAATATCTACAATCATCCTTGTCTACTAGAAGACTGTTCATATGTCTTCAGTGGATCCTCGACTTACACATTCCTCTTACTGCCATACTTAACCGTGAGCAGCCCCCACTGCTTTATGCAGAATCCAAGAGACAAGTCGTTTCTTGTTCTTCTCCATCATATCTTGGGGTCCCTGTTTTATTAGCCCCGTGCTTGCAACATCCGGTCCCAGCTCGAGTGCAACTACACCTTCCAGTCTATCACTTATACATCTCTCAACAAGGGATTGTAAGTGCGACATATGACTTGAACGGCATACTCGACAGCTCACTACATCCTCAATCGAAAGGACTGTCTTTTGATCCCATATTTCCAAGATGAATTTCCAATTTCAATACGACACGGCCCAGTCTGTATTCCAAAGTCACATCGATCCTTTCCTACAGCAAAACTCTCCTATACTAGGCGACACAGATCCTTGGTCTCATCCTCAGGCATACAATCGACACTATTCAGTCAGCCATGAGAATACGAGCTACATGAACAGCAGCGCCGGAAGACTGCAAGGAACTGCACCAGTGCCACCGGCCGCCATGTACCTAGGACGCAGCTACTCTTCCGATCAGCAGTCATCTATTTGTAGCAACGACAGCATTGATAACCCATCAACACCTCCAGACGTCATGCTGTCACCACCGGCGGCGCCTTTCGAACAATGGTCAAACCAAACCGGGCACCTCGTGTATCTGGCTGACCATCTGGCTGACCACGTTGGCTGCATCAAACCCGATGTGATCTCCTACTATCCTGATTCCCAGCCGACTTTTGTCGATGAGGACCCTAAATTTGCTCTTCGCAGTGATAGCATGTCCAGCAACTGCAGCACGTTTGATTTGGACTTCCAGAGCCACCAACCGGAGCCGCCATTGGCCCGGACCATGAGCCCAGCCGACATGTCCCAACCAATCAAGCAAGAGAAGTCTGCTTCAGAACACTATCCATCTCCCCCAGCCTACGAGGACTATGAGAACCACTCTGAGGACGGTGGCGACCAGCCCGACGCCGGCGACGATGGTGACGAAGACTACAAACCGAATGTGAGGCGGTCAAACAAGCGCAGCAGCGCTCCCACTAATCGCCGCACTGCGCAACACAAGAGAAGCAACGCAGCCCAGACCAATTCCCCTAATAAGAGAACGAAGCGCGAGCCAGCATCGCCTGCAGCCCCGAGGTCCATTCCAAAAGTGTCCCCCATTGCAGCTCGAGGGGCATTCTCCTGTACAGAGTGTCGTGAGGTTGCCTTCAAGGACCATGCTGATCTCCAGAGGCACATCAAGCAGCAACACACGCGACCCTTCGTATGTGTGTTTCACTTTGCCCAGTGCGAGTCGACCTTTGCAAGCAAGAATGAGTGGAAGCGGCACGTCGCTTCGCAGCACCTACTTCTCAACTACTGGCTGTGTCAACAGGATGGATGTGCCAAGCTATCCAACACGTCAGGCTCTCTGACCAAACCTACTGGCACGACTCGTCACCGAAGCTCGAATAACTCAGGATCGCAAGACACTTGCTGGTCCGGACTCCCCAACGGCGCCATCTTCAACCGGAAGGACCTCTACACTCAGCATCTTCGACGGATGCACAGCCCGCCAGCCGTCAAGAAGCAGACGAAGGCCAAGAAGCCCGTGCCAGAATGGGAAGACCGAATCCGATCTTGCCAAACAGAGGCCCACAAGCTACGATGCGCGCTTCCCGACTACATGAAATGCCCAATGCCCGGTTGCGATTTCGAGGCGGCCGGCCTGACAGCTTGGGACGAGCGCATGGAGCACGTGGCCAAGCATCTCGAGAAATCCGCAAGCGGCCACGAAGCGCAAATTACGTTTGGAGGCGACAACGATCCCACTCTCATGAATTGGGTCGTTCGTCCAGACGTGGCTGTCGTCAAGGCCGATGGCCATGGCAGATGGGCCTTGAACAACCCCCTCAAGCCTGAGCGCAGTGGCAAGGGGCAGACACAAACACACACTGCATACAAGCAGATCAAAGAGGAGGACTACGACGACGAACAAGATGCTCCCGGCGAGATCGACGACTAGACAACCAGCGCCGGTTGTTGGCGTCGATACCCGTCTGACCCCCTCCGACAACTGTACTTCTGCAATCACATTTGGAAAAACTAGAGGAAGAGCAGCATTGATGGACTTCATTTTTCATTGATTTCCAAATGGTAGTCTCGTTTTGATCACCATGGTGCTTAGGATTTAATGGCACATATGGGAGGTTCAGCAGGCCAACACTGGCTTAGAATTTGGAATTTCTTGTTGCGCGACGATTTGACGACTATATACCCCCAAAATTATCAAGTATTCTGCATTCATAACCCAAATCAAGTCCAACTTTGTTTCGTTTCGCGATTGCTAAATTCTCTGCTATTCACATGTCTTCAGTGTTTTGGTGACTACAGACCTCCAGTAAGCTGGTTGCCCAAAACAGCTATGCAGAATACCCTTTCACAGGGGCCTTTTGCCAGCATCAAGACGAGACCGCTGCAGAACGATCATTTCTGTTGTGCAATCCGAGCATGTGTGTGTCGGTGGGATCTGCATCCTACAGCCAGAAGCAAGACACCGAAGAGATACCTTGGCATGCGTGGAACTTATCCAATCCACACAACCCTTGACGCAGTTCACTTTGGAGATTCGATGTGACATTAAAGAAAGAAGACCCCAGCCCGGCATTAGATGGACGGCAGAAGTCCTTGAAGAAAACAAATTACATGGGCACAATCATATGCACGGTAGAAGTGCGTATCTGCATACACTATCGTCAATCTACCTACCAGCACCGCCCCGGACTGCTGTTCGTTGAGCAGATCAGTCGGTAT
This sequence comes from Pestalotiopsis sp. DP-2020a, assembly GCA_018115615.1. Classification (NCBI taxonomy): domain Eukaryota; kingdom Fungi; phylum Ascomycota; class Sordariomycetes; order Amphisphaeriales; family Sporocadaceae; genus Pestalotiopsis; species Pestalotiopsis sp. DP-2020a. The sequence continues at coordinate 539,080 of JACVEI010000062.1, read as the reverse complement.
GCCCTGGCCCGGCCCTCGAATCTGCCTTTTCAAACTGCGCCATGCATACTGCATGTTGGGGGACATACATGTCTGCATCTTTGATACCATACATACCTCGTACATACCGTGAGCAAATTACACTTGGCTGCGCCCGGGGGCCGCTTCGTTTCCTTGTTTTCGACAATTCATCGATTCCTTTTGCTTTCTTTTTCTCAAGTTTGACGGGTGCCCCCCGCAATTTCCCACTTGTCGCTTTCGTTGGCTGGCTGTAACGAGAGAAAAAGCAAATACAGGACAAGAACTGAACCCTAGGCCCTGCCGATTCTAGGACATTTGGAGTATATACCCCTCCCTATTGGACATTATTCCTTACAGCGCCCCCATCTCTCATCCGGACAGGCAATGGCAACCTTGAAATATCACCATCCACTTTCAACACCTACTACACCTACGCCGCACAGGCACATGGAGCGTCAAGTTCCAAAATCGAATGTCAGAACCATAGATTGTCATCTCCCAGCCTATTGATCCGTCAAGATGCATGACTTCTGACAATGAATTACCCACATTGGGCTGACCTGACCTGTGGGGGGTCGCGCAAGACGACCACCACCAACTCTGCTGCGCGCGATCCCGGTCTCGAGTCCTGTCGCTATCCGCGACTATCTCGCATAGCCGCCGGACGCAACATCCCCCTCAATCCTTCCATGCCACCACACGACATTCCATGATTTTGACAACCATGATGCCCAATCTGCCAGATCTAGGGTGCATCGAAACATGCCCGTGAATCCATACCGAGATTGTCCCGGGTACCCGGTATCCTGAGGTCTTTTGTGAAAATGTACCAGGGGCATACGAAAGAAAAGGGCTGGCCGCATCCGAGCGCGCTTTACGCAACATGGGGCCGTCAGATTGTCGATGGAGAAACATGGAACCCTTTTCGATCACATGCAGCTTCGCTCAACGCCGGAAAGCAGGAGACAAAGCTGAACAACCCTGCGTTTCGCCATTTCCTCAGCTCTCGAGATATGCCCCCTCCTCCTTCACTCTTTCTTCCTCACCGGATGAAAGACGAAGAAGCTGGTCCTTGTCGGGCCCCCCGAGGACAACAGAACCTGCCCCCCAGTTGAGGGGTGGATGCCAGACGCAGATATCAGACGAGAAAGATCTCACCGGTCAACCAGCATCAGGGTTGTTGGGTACGAAGAACGTTTCCCTTCCCTCTGTATGGTCGCTGACGCCTCAGCTCTAGATGCTCCCCGACTGCAAAAGAACAATGATCATTATTATTAGTCACAGCCGCAGGAAGCGAGCATTGCTGGCCAACTACCACCCTGTCGCGGCAAGATCGAGAGATCTCTGCCCTGCAGCAAGGGTGGACGATCAAGCTGAATCGTCAGGTGTGTTATCTCCATCAAGGGGCCGGAGACGGTTCCGGCTGGCCCGGGATGGCCGTGCTGCTTCCGGTCGAGCGGCCTGATCGAGGTGGAAGAAAGGTGCTGCCAATGGCGCCCAGAGCAACGGTATCTCTGGTCTGTCCCATTCGGCGGAAAGGTCTTTCCTACATCTGCCCTGAATGGTCTGGTTGGATGGCCCGTCCGTCTCATGGTAGTGAAGCTTCTCGCCCTTATACCAGACAGACCTTCCACTCGGCTGGCTTGTTGAGAATACCACGGGAGATCACCTTGCGACAACCGCGCGATTACCACGAGGTCGAATGGTCAAGTACGGCCCATTCCGACCAAGAAATCCATCCTCTGGGGAGTAGGCATCACGTCGTTCGAAGCCGGCGAGGACAAACGAAAGCAAGTTATACTCGCCCGTCCAGATCGTGAAATAGTGTAGTTGAGATGACCATTTAGATGCAACATAGGCCCTTCGGAGTGTTGAAGCTTTGCGACGAATTGCCTAGGCAACCGAGCCCACCTTCACCTCAACTCCCATTCTGACCGAGCCGTAGTACGTAGGTACACGGTGTTACTGGGCTGGGCTCTAGTTCATCTCATCTGGGTTCGACTGAGCTGGGACGATCATCCCCATGAATTCTAACCGGCGTGTCGCCGCACAGCACGGTCAGTCAATTGGTGTGCGCGCGCGTATCCCATCTGCCATACGTCTTCGCTGCTCCGCGGCAACAAGATCGATTCGAGATCAGTGTTCGGGCCCAGTGCTCGCTGCCCTCTGCGCAGACGGTGGGCCTGCGCCGTGACGTCTTGGTTCGAGGTAAGCTGAGCTACCATGCATGACTGGTTCGTGTGCCGACGATAACAAGAGCACAGGTACTACGTCGTTCCGATACTGCGTTTCATGTTGTTTTTAACGCAAGAATCTGCTGCTGGGCGGCATGTTTTGCGAACCCCTCGACGGTGCTTCGGTACCTGGGCGAGATGGCGTATGCAGGGGAGGCATTACTCTCGCGACAACGACGATGTGCTGCAGCGGATTTTTTACATGCACTGAAGGACGTAATTGTTCTCTCCCATGTTTCATTGTTTCATTATTTTGCCAACTTCTTGCAAGTATGCCGTCATATGATGGCATTCCGACGTTCACTCCTCTATTCAAGGTTGTTGGTTTCAATTCTCCACAATAAAGAGAGGGTATTTCGTCGATCTACGAGACGGAGCGTTTTCCGACACGATTGGCAGTTGTCCTAGGGCAGGGTGGACATGACGTCACTCAGCCTAGTATTCAATCATTATGGCAGAAGGAGCCAACTCGCCAACATAGCGTACCAAGCGTACCTACAAAGCAGTAGTATCTATCAGTCAGTAATAAATCAAAGTCGGTGGCAGTAATAAGAGGTGGCTGCTGGCTGGTGGGGTTGGTTTTGGTTGGTGTTTTTGGCTCCCCCCTTGGGCTGATCGAGATCCATTTGACGTACCCCGCCCGCAACCTTGACATTAGGGTCCAATGGAATGGGGGGCCCAATTGGAAACCCAGACTCGCCAGACAAGACCTCAGCGACGGCGGCGGTCTAGAACAAGCTGATCGACAATCGTCGCATTTCCCATTTCTTCGCGCCATGGCAATCTTTGTGGCAATCTGCAATTCCCGCCAACCCACGAAACCAAACCCATGATTCGCAATAATCAACATACAGCGGATTCCAGCCCATCAACAACCAAAACCTCTTCTTCCTCGGCGAGAGGTTCGGGGCACACCCCTCGCTTGGTCAGATCCGCTCACCAGCTCAGCAGCAGCAGCAGCAGCAGCAGGTCATGGCCAGATGTGTGTCGGAAGCCGCCCGCGAACGGGAAGCCCTCAAGTTCGCCACTGTCTTGTACGTTACGCAGCAATAAAAAAAATAAAAAAAACCTTCTGTATTTTGTAGTCCAACCCCGGAAAATGACAGACAACGCCCAATATACTTCCTTTTTCTTCCGTCCGTCAAAATTCTGACCTTCTGATAAAGCTTCCATCTCGTGGAGAGCACCAAGTTTTCGAGCCGAGAGACTGGACTGACGTCCGACGACTCGGGCCTTACTGCCTTTGCGCAACTTGGTGCGAGCAGGCTCGCCGCCGCTCATTGTATTATTTCTATTTTTGATCAGAAGAACCAATACATCATTGCCGAGGCCACGCCCGCCTCGTCCCTCGCCCGCAATGTTCACCGCCCCGAGGAGCTGTGGCTCGGCTGTACTGCCGTTCCCCGAGCAAACAGCGTGTGCGACTTTGTCTTGACGACAGATGCCCACGAGCCAAACGACGATGCGAAGTCCTCGCCCGCCGTCTTGCCCGTCTTGGTCATTCCCGACTTGACCCAGGACACGCGCTACCACGACAAAGTCCATAAATCGCGTCCCCAACAGAAGCGCTTCTACGCTGGCGTGCCTCTGCGGACGTCTAGGGGCATTGACATTGGCGCGTTCAGTATTTATGATGACCAGCCACGAGAGAGCCTGACTGCGTCCCAGCTCGACTTCATGCGCCTCATGTCTCGAGTCGTCATGGAGCATCTAGAGCTGCGGAGATCCGCCGAGTCCTCAGGCAGAAGCGAGCGCATGGTCCGAGGAATTGGCAGCTTTGTCGAGGGCAAGTCAACCTTGTCCAACCTATGGCGAGGTACAAACACAGCCGCCTTTGAACAGACCGGCTGTGAAGGGCGACTCAATAACAATCAACAGAATCTGCAAAAGATGGAGAACGAGAAGGACGCGAATGTCGATGAGAGCGCTGAGATACAATCACGTAAATTGTCCAACCGTATTCACAAGGACTCTTTCCATACCCAGATGCCACCACCTTTGGCAGAACGTGACGCCAAAGGTGAAGACGACTCGCCATCGCCTTCCCCATCGTTGAGCGATGCTAAACCAAATGCGCCTGCTGACACAGACACCAACTCAACGACGGACAAGGCCACTGCGTCGACCAAATTTACTCTTCACTCGAATGCGTCGGCCACGAGTACCGCTGCCAAGTCCTTTTCTGACGAGCCACATTCGTCGGACCTTAAGGACGCCTTCGGAAAGGCGTCCAACATAATCCGAGAATCGATCGAGGTGGAAGGTGTCGCCTTTCTCGATGCTGTGGCCGATACGTTTGGGGGTCTGGTGCCGAACGATTCTGGCAGTGACAGCACCAGCTCAGAATCACATTCTGATACGTCTGGTGGTGAAGGAATCACTGACAAGGACGAATCGGAGCCGAACTATTGTAGAATCCTGGGATTCTCAACAAGCGAGTTTTCGAGTATCGATGGCAAAAGCATCGGCAGCTCTCAGCTGAAGATACCGCAGAAGTTCCTGCGGGCCCTCCTGCGAAGATATCCAGCAGGCAAAACTTTCTCCTTTGACATTGATGGGGAGATTGTCTCTGGCGACTCGGAGGAAGATCGGGTCCATGTGTCAGACCCGGACTCCGAAACACCAGGACTGGATCGTAAACGCAAAGTCAAGCAGAGCCGGCAATCGGAGAGCGCCTTCCTCGCATCTACACTCAAGGGTGCCCGCAGCATAGCAATGGTTCCGCTTTGGGATTCTGTGCGGGAAAAGTGGCACGCAGGTGCCTTTGTGTGGACTCAGAACCCAGACCGAATTCTTACACTCGAGTCGGAAGTCAGTTACCTCCGTGCTTTCGGATCAACCATCATGGCCGAGGTCAACCGAATAGAGACTGTCCATTCCGAGAGAATGAAATCCGATCTACTGGGCTCTCTCAGCCATGAGTTGCGATCGCCCCTACACGGCGTATTGGCAGGAATCGATCTAGTACAGGACACCGAGCTCAACACGTTCCAAGTAGACACTCTACACTCGATGGAATCTTGTGGTCGGACCTTGCTAGATGTGATCGAGCATCTTCTAGACTTCAGCAAGCTCAACAGGTTTGTCCAGACGGCCAAAGCGCAGAGAAGGAGTAGGAGTCATGGAGAAAGACTAAAGGACCAGCAACTGTCATTTGAGTCAAAGATGACGCCCCTTGCTGCAGACGTCGATCTCAGCGCTTTAATCGAAGAAACAGTTGAGAGCGTATATGCGGGACTCAACTATGGCCGAACGCGAGATGAGAATCAAGCGGCAACGCCGGGAGTCCGTTTTGAACAGGGCTTTTTCACAAGCCAGGACGATCAGAATTCGGCGTTGGCCCGGAATGGTATTGTGTCTGTATACCTTGATATCGACGCGAACGTTTCGTGGACGCGTCACGTACAACCTGGTGGACTTCGGCGTATCTTGATGAACATTTTCGGGAACTCGATGAAATATACAAAGAGCGGCCATGTCATTGTCAAGATGAGACTGGCCAAGGTGCCGCTCAAGCGCAACCGCCACCAGACAACCTTGAAACTCACCGTCACTGACTCGGGCAAGGGCATCGCCGCCGATTTCCTCCGCGACAAGATTTTCACTCCTTTCAGTCAAGAAGACACTCTGCAGCCAGGAACAGGTTTGGGACTGAGTCTCATACACCAGATCATTACATTACTCAAGGGTTCCATTTCAGTTGAAAGTCAACTCGGTCGTGGAACAAGCATCGAAGTCACTGTACCCCTAGCACCCGTACAAGCAAATCCCGATGTCGAAAAGACGGGCAATCTTGGGTCTGATGCTGCCATTTTGAAGGGGCTGCGAGTCAGCCTCGTCGGTTTCAAGAAGGCTCCAGACAATCTCGGTCTCCCCCATAAAACCGCGCCCATTGAGCAAGACCTCCTAGCGACCACGTGCCGCACATGGCTACAGTTGGAAGTCGTCTCTGAAGATTCCGATGAGACGCGACCAGACTGCATCATATGTAGTGACGTTGGCATGGATGGACTTCGTCGATCGGCTACTGGTGATTTGCCTCCTGTCGTCGTCGTATGTCCAAATGGGTCTGTCGCTCATTCTCTCCTGCGAAAGAAGAAACTGGAGGGCGGCAATGATTTCTTTGAGTTTATCACTCAGCCGTAAGTCAACACCTGGCACTTGAGTGCCCATTCGTGACTAATACTATTGATTAGAATCGGTCCTCATAAGCTCGCAAAAGCTTTGCTGTTGGCCATGGAGCGATGGACAGAGTTTACCACCTCTCCAGAAAGGGCTTTGGACGCGCTTCCAGCGCTTACATCTCAGCGGTCTGCGGTCGATTTGACACACAACCCCAAAATAAGAGATCCGCAAGAGAACGAGGATGCTTCTGCCACGGCCCCGGCGCTGCTACCTAACCCTGAGCCTGGCCGCGCAGCAGCCGAGCCACCAATGAGAGAACTTGATGTACCCAGTAAAGTCCAACCGACAACAGAAGCAACGGAAATCCGGGTGACAAGTCAAGACCCGTCGATTGACTCCACGGGCGATCCCGCGGGTGATCAAACACCCAAAGGCTTCCTCATTGTCGATGACAACAAGATCAACTTGCAGGTATGAGAAGACACACCCTTTGCTCATAGATTGGATCAACTAATAGAAACAATTCAGCTTCTCTCGGCCTTTATGAAGAAAATGCGGCTGCCATACAAGAGTGCAAGCGATGGACTAGAAGCATTGCAAACTTACTCGGCCACTCCGGGCGACTTCCGTTGCATTCTCATGGGTATGTTATTTGTCTCATTTACAATACTGTGATCTGGATCTGACTTGTTGAAGATATTTCCATGCCAGTAATGGACGGCTTGGAAGCGACAAGGCGGATTCGGGAACTGGAGCAGACCCAACAGCTGCCCCGGTCCCTCATTGTCGCCTTGACGGGAATGGCAAGTGCCAAGGTACAACAGGAGGCTTTTGGGAGTGGTGTCGACTTCTTCCTGGCGAAGCCGGTCCGTTTGAATCAGCTCACCGAGCTGATGCGGGAAAAGGGGCTAGACTGAATTGCCATAGACGTGGCAAGGGTATCTCGAAACGCCTTTCGTGCCTCTTGGTGCATGCGTGGCGTACGTCCAGAAGCCGGACATCGCTAACAATATCAGCTCTCGTACACAAGATTCTGAAATCTATAGCTGGGTTATATTGGGGACTACAGATTGCGGTGACGAGTAGCAGCACGCCACTTTCTATATGGCGTCTATATATCAATCGTCGTGGATTCTTGGGTCATGGCAGCTTATAAAGTTGATCGCAAAGACCATGCTTCGCAGCAGTTATTATTGGAAAAACAAAGCAAAGAAGGTGTGCATATTTATTTATAGAAAAAGCAGCATAAAATAGCACGTCGTACAAGGAGCAGAAGTAGATATACCCCGCGTCATTGGTTCTATGGAGTTCTGCTTTTGATTAATATCATCCATAAGAGGAGCAAGCGCAGAGTATCATATAGTCAAGTGTGTCGGGAAGCTTGGTTCTATTTGAACTTCTGTTGAGCTGAAAGCCAACCGCATGATTATATCAAACCCAATTAGAACATAAGCAACAACAGCATAATCGAGTGGCGAAAAGATGTTGCCACCTTTACCCTCAAATCAGTATTTTTAGAATATTGTAAGCAAAGCAAAAAGAATTTTTTAAAGAATTTTTCTATACATCTGAATAAATCGGACAAGAAAGGAATTACAAAAAGAAAAACCTAAGATTTTAAGCGATCTAGTAAAATATCGGACAAAAGGCTTGGATATTCTTAATAACTCGCAGAAGGGTATCAAAGGAATCTTAAGATCAAGGATTGAATCTGAAGTATTGGCAAAGACAAAAAAATAAACCTAACGATCCCCGAAATCTATCGCAATCTTCCCAGGAAACGAAGTCCCTGGGATTTATCGCTAGTTTCTTAAGAAACTAACCTCCTGTGAATCTATAGCTAGCTTCCCTAGAACAGACTGTTTCCTTTGGAGTATCTTCCCAGAGCCTGTAGCGTCTTCTGGGGTCTTAATTACTCTTATTCCTTGATCTTCCCCGGACCATGGTTTTCTTCGGCCTCGGTCCGCTGTCTCTTCTGGGAACGCTCTGCAGAACTGCCTGACAGGGAAGGCTGATCTCCAGACTAGGTATCTCCTTATCGTATTCTGCTGTGTTGCGCCATTCTGGCAACCTCATCGGGGTTCCAGGAGAGTCAGGGAACTCATTATGGTATTTATGCAGCGCGATGGGAATGTTCTGGAACCCTTCAGCGTAATACCATTCAGGATCCGGGTGCAATTCTCTCCATTGGACTTGGTATTGTAGTGCACCATAGTATATCCTGCTGGACAACACTTTCTCGACTTCCTATTCCTCTTCCCCATTAGGACCAATGGCTTCTCCTTTAGGGTTCTTGTTTGCCTGTCCCGAATAAAAATGATCAAGAAAACAAAATTAATATTCGAGATCGCATGGAAATTGCTCGGCCAGAAGTATAAAAACGCCTTTTAAGAAATCTTGTCTGCTTCTTTTGGAGCGTGAGAAAAGTTTATTAAACATTAAGAACATGGAAAGCTCCTGCAATTATAAAAAGGCGTCAACCCATCCACTCCTTGAAATCAATCGTAAACTTCCCATGGAACGAGTCTTTATAATACCTCGCAAGTTTCCTGGGACCTGGCGTCCTGTCAATGCAAAGCTAGCTTCCTCGGGAAAGACTTCCACTTTCGAAGTATTTCCCTAGGGTACCCACCATTGTCTCTCCTCATCGTTGACTTCACCCTCGCCGTTCTTGTTGCTGTTCTCCGTTCGCGATCTCTTCTGATGACGTCCTCCACGATTGGCTTCGGGCGAAAGCTGGTCTCGAGACTCAGTGTCCTCTGTCTCACGCTTCTTGGGACCGGATAGATAATCCTCAGGCTTCCAGGAAATTGCCTTCACAAGGCGCAAAGCTTCCTTTGCTCTTGCGGCCGCATCTCTTTCTCGGGACTCAGGGTCATCCCTCTGGCGCTTTCTGGGAATAGCGACAGAATTGTCAGGCTCCGAAAGAATTTCCTTCACCAGACGCAATGCTTCCTTGGCTCTTGTGGCCGCCTGTCTTTCCTGGCAGATCATCTTTACAAGACTGTCGATCAAAGAGTCGATCTCTTGCGTCATCTGTTTGCACCATTCGGCTCTGGTGCCTGTTTTTCCCCATCGAATCAGCTGTCTCTCATCCTGAAGCTCGTTCTTGAGCTCTGAAAGCCGCTCCCACAAATCCGTTCCTGTCCTTGTCTCGAATGCGTTGGAAGGGTTCTCGGTGGATCCGGTTTGGCCGGAGTTTTCATCGGAATGCGGTGAAGGCGGCTCATCTCCTTGAATCTGACAATAATCTACTCCTTCCTTCCATCCGAGGCGCACGATGTTCTTCTTCCAGAATACCGGGACGGTGCGCTTTTCTGGAGACACGACAAGAAAGTAAAGGCCTGCCTTTCTGAGAAGGGTATCCATTTCCTTAGGTAGGTGGCCGAAACCTTGGTCTGCGCTTCCATAGATGCGCAGGGCTTCCAAATCCTCCTGCTCTGGGAAGTGAGCGTAAAACGTGCGGTCGGCACTCCACTGGATCTTCGATGCTCTCACGATGCAACGGACGAGGCGCTGCTCTACTCTTGCCCAGACTCGCGAATCCTGCGAGGGAGATCCCGGGGCGATCTGTTGCAGTGCTGACAGGACCGCGTTCGTGTCCAGATGTCTCCTGGGGAGATGACGAAAGAAGACTCTGCTGTAGTATTCCCGGTGAGTCGTGACGTTCTTGAGGAACTGGGCCTCGGCGACTGATCTGGGCCAATGATCCGAACAAGCTGCCTCGGGTACCGACGGCTCGGGAAACTTGTTAAAGTCGAGACTCGAGACATGACTTTCGTAACGTCCGACAGATCTGCTCGGCTTTTGCAGGAGATTCAGAAACAGCGCGGCACGCTCTTCGCAGGTGCGCTCCTGGAAGTTGTCGTCTCCGTAGAAGAAGTCTGACTCCGGAAAGGCGTCCGCCTGAGAGAAGTCTTCTTTGGGAGCGGGGGCCGCCATCTTGGAATGGCCGGTGTCGTTCGTTCTTCAGAAGAGGACCTTCTTCTGTTCTGTACAATGAAGATCCTTTCGATTTCCTGTGCTACTGGAGAATTCCAGCTTTGAAAGGAGTCTCAAGATTGAGTACCGGATCTGACAGAATGGATGCTGTTAGTTGAGACAAATTGATATAGATTCTGGGTGGTAATGTCCATGTGGAGGACTCACCAGAACGCCTGCGCTCGAAATTCAACCACGACAATGATGGATGCGGGATTCGTTGTTGATGGAACGCTGAAAAGGTTGAAGAAATTGTTGTGCGCGGAAGACGAGGTCGGTCGGTGCTGGCTGTTCGTTCGCAGAATACTTGGGTGGTCAACAAAGGGCTTCTTCTGCACAAAAGCCGCCGTCCTGCACAAAAGGCGGCGCCTTGCACAAACAGAAGGGTTTTTGAACACAAGCTCCAGAAGCTGGTTGGTTGGTCAAGACTGGTTACTGGGTGAAGAAGGTCGATGGACAATGGGCGCGGGGGAGAATGAAGTACCTAACCTACCTAGATGGTTGTATCGTGGCCGGACACTTCATTTCGTTAGCTGCATCAAAGAGAATACTCCAGTGAAGTGCTTGTTTATGCATTGAGTTTCTATCTGTCAAGCTCGTCGTCCTTGTAGTTATTATCGTCATTCTCAGAAGGGTTTTCCTCCTCGCTGTCGTTATTGGCATTCTTAGAATTGTCCTCCTTGTCGTTATTGGCCGTCTCAGGATACTCCTCGTAGTCGTCTTTGGCTAGAAGAGGTGAATATCTAAAGTTGAACCAGCCATGAGGTCGTTGCATCAAGCTTGTTGTTTGGAAGCAAAGAAGTTGGAAGAATAAATAACATTGGTGGAGTTGTTTTTCCATAGTCCGTTGGTTACTGAACAAAACTGTTAACTATGAGGGTTGCCTGAATCGCAAGAAGCTATAAAAACAATATATATATATATATATATATCAAGGTGGCCATTGTTCTTTGTACCATGATTATATTCAAGTTTATCTCTTGATATCCTGCCCCTTTGCGTTTTGACTAAATTTAGAGATGCTTCTCCCTTGCTACATCCTTGATTGTCCTTTTGAATAACCGTCTTCTCTAGGCATACTGAGTGCGATTCCTTGAGATGTGAATGCTTTATTAGGTACACGCAGAGCGTTTTGGGGCAGTGAGGTACAAGGTCATAAGTCGATCCAGTTGGGATAAGTAGGTATAGTTTAGTGAAAAGTCTCCGTCCTCGGGCTTTTCGCCCGCGTATTCAAGACAAGTTTGGATAAATATAAGACTTTTTTTTCGATTAGTTCTAGTTTTATTTTTGCAAAAGATTCTTATCCGATCTCTGATAAGATAATAACGTGGAGCAAAGGGAGAGAAGAGATAGTAAAAGAAGAAGTACATATTGGTAAACCTGATCGTGTACAGAGACTTCAGTCATATCACTGTACCTTTGTAGACATCCGAGTCCACAGATTCCCTCATGATTTAGGCCTACACGAAGATGTAATATCCCTTGACAGTACAGTCTGGCTCCTGGACACAATTGATTATAGTTATACAATAAAAGTACATGTCGTTCAATCATTAATATGCCAAGTCTATGTTCTCTTGAGGCGTGCTCAGTTGAGAGGCGAGATGGCACCACCCGACTCTATCCTGGCCACAACCCCATTTCTCAAGCGCAACCGCTTCTCGATGTCCGTATTTGGAATACCGAGGCCCTTCATGACGAGGGCCTGCCTCAGCGTTCCCACGTCGGCAAAGTTGCGCCCGCCGGCCGGGTTCTCCTGCTGTAGCTCGACCTGCTCCTCGAGGCGCTGGCGGGCCTCCAGGACGGTGAGGGTCTGGTTCTGGGCGGCGATCGGGTAGCTGGGCCGCTGTTGCGCAGCAGGGACGGGCTGGGGCCGTACGGCGTGTGATGCCGTGGACGAGTTGGAGAGGGTCGGGTTCGGCGTCGCGACGCCCATTTGTCGCAGCCGCTGCGAGAAGTCTGGGCTCGTCATGTGGTCTGGATCGCCGCCATCGGAGGTGATTGCTGGGTTTTGTGTGTCAGCCAGCGGGTTCTGAGAATGCTAGAAAGTGAAGCTCTACACACCTTCGTCTTTTGTCGCAGATGCCTTGGGCACACTTCGCGAAGCTGCGACTGGTCTCGAGGACGGGGGAACGGCAGCGCCCGGTGCCCGAGATGGAAATTTGCGCGCGGTGGACTGCGCCGTCTTGGAAGCGCCGGAACCCATGGCTACTGAATTGCTGCTATGATTGCGACAACAACAGGCGCAGCAAGTAGGTTATGATCTGGTGACGGGGAAGCAAATAGTAGTGGCATTGCATGACGTTCTACTTTTTTTTTCCCAGACGCTGAATTGCTTCGCTGAAGACGGAACGGAGTTTGGGCCCACTCTTCTATAGCAGCTTGGTTAGGTGCCTTTAGGGTGTTAACAGGGATCGGGGAGCGGAATTGAGCCCGCCAGAAGTCGCATGTTAGCAGTAAAGAAATCATAAGATGTGTAACATGATTGCTTTTTTCTACGATTGTGCGCCATTCATGTGATCTTGCCTCTTTTAAATTTCGCTCTTCTTTAGGCACGTCATGCGGCTGAATTCAGAAAATAAAAACATTGTCTTCATGACCAAGTTCCATGCAAAGCTGCCCAACCTCGCTTGTCCTTTCCTTTACCCGAGTGTATCAGCCATTATATTTCATAAACCTCACGACCGCCATGTAATCGTCTTTGTTCGTAGCCATTCTTCCAGGCCGGCGGTGGCGTTGAATCTGCCATAACCGCTCGACTTGCAACCGCCGTGGGACAGCGCAGACTCGTCGTGGATGGTCATGTTGTTGATGTGCACGGCGCCAGACTCGATGCCCCTGGCGAACCTCAATCCAGTCCTCAGGTCCTCGGTAAAGACTGCCGACGTGAGGCCGTACTCTGTGTCGTTTGCGATGCGCAAAGCCTCCTCCTCGGTCTCGACCTCGATCAAGCTGACGGACGGGCCAAACGACTCCGTCTTGTAGATGTCCATCTCCGAGTTGACGCCATCGATGACGAGGGGCCTAAGTCGCGTCTTGGACTTCTCCTCGGCATTGACGTCTCCGTTGAGCACCTTGCCGCCCTTGTCGATGGCGTCCTGCAGAAGCTTCTTGACCTTGTCGACGCCAGCGGTGTTGATCAGGACGGGCGCGTCGCCTGATGACGAGAAAATGGCCTCAATCTTTTCCAAGAACTTCTTCTTGAAGTCCTGGCTAATCTTCTTGTGGACCAAGATCTTCTCAGTGCTCATGCAGATCTGACCGGAGAACATGAAGGCGCCCAGAGTGCACTGCTCTGCAGCAATGTCCAGGTTGGCATCCTCCCAGATGATGGCCGGGGCTTTGCCGCCCAGCTCCTGCACGACCGGCTTGAGATACTGGCCGGCGAGCTTTCCAATGATTCGTCCCACGGGGGTGGATCCCGTAAAGTTGACCTTCTTGACCTCGGGGTTGGCGATCAAGGCGGTCGTGACCTCTGCGGCGTGGGCAGGATCGGTTGAGATAAAGTTGAGCACGCCGTCGGGAAGACCAGCCTCCTTGAAGACGTCCGCAATGGCCCAGAATACCCGCGGCGACAGCTCGGAGCCCTTGAAGACGACCGTGTTGCCCGTGGCGAGAGGGAACAGCACCGAGCGGGTGCCGAGAATGTACGGCGCGTTCCAGGGAGCAATGGCCAGGACGACACCGTAGGGCTCCTTGACGACCATGGCCGAGACGGTCGGGTCGGCCAGCGTGGGGACGACTCCGTTGATGGAGCTGATGCGACCAGCGACGTCCTTGACGATGTCAATGGCCGTGTCAATGTTGAAGGCAGCCCAGCCCGGGGCCGCGGCGACGGCCTCTTGCATGTAGGGCTTGAGCTCATCTCGCCTCTCGTCGAAGATTTCGGCTGCCCGCAAGATGATATCGCGGCGCTGGCCGGGGGTGGTGGCCCTCCATGCCGGCAGCGCCTTTGCGGCTGCGTCTACTGCATCGCGCGCATCGGCCTCGGTCGCAATCCCGCACTGGTGCAGCACCTTGCCCGTGTCGGGAGACACAACGTCAAACGTCTTCTCCGGGCGGCGCTCCTGGCCGTTGATGAGGAACGGTACAGTGAAGGAAGACATTTTTCGCAACTACTGTTGAACAGCTCTTCCACTGGTGAAGCTTGTACGGGGAGGATTATAAGTTTGTGAGAGGGTCTCGTCGTGGTCAAGGACTATCTCGATAGCTTAACAAGAAATGATTGATATCCCCACCAACGGATAGCGTACTCCAGGATCCGAAGTTCCCAAGAGGGTCAAACCCATACGTAATATATCCGTACGCTTGGCCTGTTTGCTTGCGCACTCGACGGCAGCCCCTCTCTTCTTGGATCTTTTTCCTACTGCCTACCGTACCGTACTCCCGTGTTTCCTTGCCCGCATGGACTTTGGACTGGGCGGGTTCCATCCATCATCTGCTCTGCAATACTCGTCTCCACCGGGAAATAGCTTCCCCGCAAACGCAGAGGGAATGAATCCGACTCCCCAGTCCCCGGAAACCGTGTCTCAAACTAAGGTTTAGGTAAGGCTAGGCAGTTTACTCCGCCGGCATGTGGAGGGCCGGCAGTTGCGCAGTCAGCTGTGACACTATGATCTCTCTTCGTATGGCTGGTCTTGCTGGTGTAATCGATGAGATACCGAGTATAGCCCGCGGAATTAGGGACCACTTCCGATGGGGATTGCCGTGCTAAATAGCCATATCTTACACTCCCATTTGTCATTGCTTACCGACACTTGAACCCCATCTTTTGAGGTGTTTGCTTCTTTGTCTTGCTGATTCCATCTTACAATCAGTCTATAGCACAAACTTTTACGGCCTGGTATAACTAAGTCTTAGTCAGAGCAATGTCATCTGCCAATCATGTTGCCCTAATCACAACTTCTTCACCAATCTCACAAAGCTAGGAGTGACTTTTCGATGACTTGATTTGATGACGGAAGTGTATGAATAACTTGGAAAACTGTGTTGGCTGATTGGTAAAAGAGGGACAAAGGGGTCGAATACTGGTATCTTAAAGCCATGAATCTACCCCCACCACTGGTCAAAGAGATTGCCTACCTACCCATCAACACCAAGGAAGGGTACATCTCAGAAAATATGGTCGCTCCCCTGCATCTAGAATCCTCATGTAACATGGACGTAATGCCTAGTCATAGATAATCAGACATGTCTTGCAGACTTCATAATCGACTCAGGCTACTCTGACATTGGTTTCGTGGACTCCGCCTTCGCGCAAATGCGCAGCTTAGAACCTCTACAGATCAATTTCCCTGAAGGCTGCTTGGCAGATAATTCCACAAGTGGAGCAGGCCAGGCCACACAATACTTGGAAGCAGAACAACCAAGCTTCTACTCAGGCTCCCAGCCTGACCGCTCTGCATTACGAGGAGCCGACGTTCGGGCAGTAGCCGCCAGAACCATGGCAGTGCTCCTGCTAGTAGCCGTCGTTGCGGTGATGGTACCAACAGAGGCGCCTCTCCTAACCGTCCGCGACGCTGAAACCTACGTCTCGACAGCGACTCAGCCAGGCGCACAGAACCGGAGGTTTTGGCAGAAGCCAAGAGAAGTGGATTGCTGCATGAGTTAGATGAGCAGTTGAGGAGCAGATTTTGAGTTGCATGGCATTGACGGCACATTGTCAGCAGCATGAGTACACTTGATCTGATTCACGATTGAGGAAAAGGGACGATTGAGTAGCACCCAAACTCTCCGGGACCCTGACGACTCTGCCAAGATGCCAGAAGGCAGCAGATACTAGAGATATCAGAGGCTCACAAAGATGACAACAAGGGAGCGAATCTGGGTGACCAAGTCAAAAGAAGAAGTGCACCTCGGTTTGCCTCAACATAGATTGAAGTCATGATCCCCTGGGGCGAGAGCTGATGGTTCAAAAGACTGTACATTCCCAAATAACACTGGCGAGGATGTCACGTGTATCCTCTCCATTTTTCTTACACCCGGCTTTGTCACATGGGGCCATACAATAGTTAATGATCATTCCTTCTTTATGTAACAAATCAATCCCACGATAACGGGGCGAACAGCGAGGACCAGTCACGTAGATAGGTAAATGGATAGATCAGCCGTCCTCGCGCGAGGCAGTGTTTGATGTCGACACTCCTTGGAAGCTGTCCTCGCCCTTTGTTCCCTGGCGACAATGGGCTCAGCGGTCGTGGCTTTTATCAATTCAACATCCTCCCAACAGACGAGGACTCGAGGAAGCTTTTGTATTATCTCCCAGTTATTAGGTATCTGATCTATTCTAAACAATCTGATGCAACATCAAAGAAGCAGAAGCAGACTTTGGCCTCGCCGCCTCTATGTCTTGCATCTCCTCGTCCCTGCCCGCCCACACCCTCGGCGGCGTGCGACTTCCACTCCCGTCCGCGGACACTGGGCGGACCCGTGGTAGCTCGGCCGGCGGCGGCACGGCGAGCATCTCGTTGAGCGCGACCATGGACTCGTTGGCCAGCCACGTGGTAGGCCCATCGGACGCCGACAGCTCGGCGCTCGGCATCCGGTGGTAGCTCGTCTCGATGAGGGTCGATACGGTCACGGACAGCCGAGTGGACATGCGCTTCTTCTTCTTTTTCGTCTTATTCTCGCACCTGTCTTTCCGGAGTCGCCATACGTTGCCGGCGGTCGTCTTACTGGATCGTCTGCTGGTCTTGTTACTACCGCTGCCCGACGAGCGTGCCGCCGAATCGACGAGGTCGCTGTTGCGGTGGGTGAAGAAGTGTCGACACGCCGGTATGGAGGCGCAGGCCTTGGTTCAAGTGTCAGGAGGGTGTACGTATTATGGTCACCGCAAAGCTACAGGAGACGGGCTGGATGACTTACAATGCCGACATACAGTTCGATGGTGCTGCTCACCCAGACTGCCCATCCATACCACTGTGCTGCGTCAGCTGCGCGATTCGCTGAATTTATCCCTACAAGGATCCCCCGTATTACGAACACAAAGAACGTAACTTACAGTCTTGTCATAACTCGTGGTAAATACCCACGTATAATAAGTCCGGATGACGCCGACGACGCAGGCGCAGAAGCCGGTGCAGAACAGGGCGTAGAGGATATAGTGCTGCCGTCGCGGCAGCTGCAGCGACGCCGTCATCCGGATGGGGAGGACGACTATGGCAAAGTCAGTCAGGATGTTGGCGATCCCGGCCACGAGCAGGAGCGCCGCCTCATCGATGCACTTTTGCGGCCGGAACGACAGCGTCCAGTAGTCCGAGACGGGGCTGTACGGCAGATGTCTGGATCAGTAACTTGACTTGCTCCGTGATGTGGCTGGACGGTATGTATCTTATTTACCTGCACTGGAAGATGATGATGAATCCAATCAAGATCCCGGTGACCACAACAAAAGAGGCCACCGACAGGACCATGATGGTGAGTTTTGACTCGGTAGCGTGGACGAGCCGATATAGCATGGCCAGGATCGAGAGCTTGACGAAATTCGACCCGAGATCAAACAGGATAAAGGTGGCGAGGCTGAGCCCGCCCAGGGGCATGTCAGTCATGCTGTACTCTTATGGTCGACCGACCCAGGAAGAATGAAACAAGTACATACCTCATCTGCGAACTAGTACTGTACCTGTCGAACGAGAGGTCCCATATGTGTACATCCCATCCCAGTTGATACTCGGCGTAGATGCTGCACGCGGTGAGAGCAATCGAGGGTATCTAATGATGGGGTTCAGCATCCAAAACTCTGAGAAAGGTCGATCAGGAGGGGGATTTCATCCGTACAAAGGCGACCAAGATCAGGACATCGTCGAGTCCAAAGCTCCGGACCACGCGCAGCCGCGTATACATGCGCATGGCCAAGACGACGGCTGCCACGGCGGCCAAGATGATGCTGACGATCTGACCGGTCGGCCCGCGCCTCACGGGGTCGTGGTAGTTTGGAGCCGGCCAGGAGGCCAGCACCGATGCCGGCGGAAGTCTCATGTCCTCTGCCCCGAGGCTTGTTGTCGCGGAGCAGCAGCTATGTTGTCGGAGGACATTCAGTTCAAGGGGACGATCTCGACTTTCGTGGTACTGACAAGAAGAATAAAGAGTAACAGGCAGACCGCCTCGCTGTGAGGGAGAAGAATCATCCCCAAGTAAGACCTCGCAACGGTAGTCGTTTTTGCCCGGGCGGGCATCTTTATTCATATTCCCAGTCGCCTAGTTTTCAGCTGGAGCCTGTCTGACCTCGAGTCTTCTGGATTCATTACGGCAAGCCCGGGGCCACGTTGGCTGGCGTCCCATTGTCGTCTGGTGCACAGGCATTGTGAGACATGATTCTGTAGTCGTATCGTGCTAGGGCTGTAGGGAAAAGTATGATATGTCATGTGGAGGTGATGGGTGCTTTATAGTGAGACCCACGCGAGTGTGGGTAGGGAACTTGCTTCTCCTACTCTCTCTCTACCCCGAGCCGCGTACCCCATCATCTCGATCGACTCCTGCATTGTCAACCATGACAAGGAACGAAGATTCTACTTTGCCTGGCAGACCTCCTCATACAAGTATACCTTGTCCGCTAGGCAGAATGGCAGACAAGCTGAAGTCAAAACTAAGTGAGGCTACGCGGCTGATGGGAGAATGATAATTTCTTTTCTTTTCAGAAAAAAAAATATAAAAAAAAAGGCCATGACGAGCTTGATAGGAACTCAATGCATGCTCGTTTGACGTATTCTCCTTAACGTCACATCGAGCCGGGGTGGATGTCAAATCGTTGCCATCTGCAGCACAGACGCCTCGTTATAAGGGACTCACGATATATCAGCCTTTATTAGTGGACTCCCTCTTTTGCGAGTACTCCTTTTTCTACATCTTTTGTGGCCTGACGGGAGATCGAAGGAACAACCCGACCGTGGCCGAGATTCTATTTGCATAATGCATCCATCCGCACAATGGCCCACCTTAAGAACCTGACGGAGGGCTGTTCATGTCTTTCATTCTTAATAAGCGTTTTCACGCACCAACAAGATTTCTTAGAGAACAGCTTTTGTGCTTATAATCGAGCTTGTTTTATCTGGTTTCGAGTATTTCTTCGCATGATTTTTATTATATATCAAGTTTATTCTCAGAATCTTTTTTACTAAATTTGCTATCTTTTTTTTTTCCAACTTCTTTCTGTAGTACTTTTTTGGCGAATACCTCCCTCGTGCAAAATAGAGAGACCGGCGAGATTTTGTCCGAGTTACTTCTGCGCCCCATCTAAGTGACGAGGGAAAAAGACGAACACCCGCAGAATCCTCGATACAGACAAGGGATTGATCCGAAATAACAAGGAACTCCAGCAGTACCTGGAGGCATTTTTCTGCCACGAATACACCAGCCTGGAATAAGGTTTAAATACATTGCAGCAATGTATCGAAGAAGTCAGTGAAAATGATTGGAAGCCAGAAGCCGAGGAATTCTAAGGTCATCGAGAACTTCTTGAAGCAGGCCGGCGCATATTTTGTCCTCGTCGATTCCACGAAGCGAATTGTTCCCAAATTCTAGGAGCATAGTGTCAAATTCGCTAAATGGAGAATGGGCAGAGGCAGTAGAATTATGTATCCCTTATTACACAGGATAATCGAAAAGAAAATATATGACCTGTTCGAACGTTCAGGAAACTTCATGGGCTTTTAATAAGCCGTTACCTGACCAAGGTCATTAGGGTTTTTCTTGGGGAGACCATCAGTTGGATCGTCGTGCTGAGCGACTCTGACCTCCTTCGGCTTGGCAGCATTGGCGTTTGGCTTGCTTTGCTCCGCTGCCTTGGTCCAAATGCTCGTACTTGAGGTGTGCAAAACAGTCAGTTGCTGTGATAGTTGCAGTCGTAGGTTTCGCCGTCGTTCATCTTCACCGTATCTGCGTAGGCGACGCAGTGGGTGTAGTAGTTTAACCTCAACAATAGAAAGTATTGATCAAGCCGACACAACTTCTCTCATCAAGTCGCTAGATCTGGCTTGATCTATTCTTGATCTTATATAAAAACTGAATCCAAATTCGTTTTGCGAGGCCCGCAACACAACAATCGACCGATTGTTCTCTCGACCGATTGTTCCCTCGACCGATTGTTCCCCTTCCGCTCTCACACATTTTGCGCAACAATCGGACTTGCCAATCGTGCGCGCTCTGATAGTTTTCCCTCTCTTATTTAAGGCCTCTTCGGCGCTCACCACTCTTCTGTCGCTCGCACATCTTCACATCAGCGACCTACAACCACCAGTACCGCTGTGCATTGTACCGCCAGCTCATCACCTCCTACCCAGTCATCTGCGCACATACACCTTGACGCACTTCACCACCATCTTTCCTTGTTCGTCTTTCAGACTCTCGATATCATCATCACTGCTGCGAAACCTGCAAAGATTCAGCGAGCAGCATTCTTCGACCAAAACCATTCTCGGGACACGGCCGACAATCATCCTGTTCCACAAAGGTCCCAGCAATTAGGGTCCTACAAACATTGAGCTCGTCGCCGAACACAAGAGCACCCTTTCCTACGAAGATTCCATCAAGTTACATCCTCCGATTCTCAGGATGGCAACCACATACGCTGCAGCAATTCCTTCCACTCTGAAGAAGTTCAATCAGCTTGAGACCTCGGCAAAGAAGACTGAGCATCTCCAAGGGGCTGTGATCAAGGTGGCCAAGGATATGGAGCTCCTAAAAGAAGAACTCGAGTACCGCGAGGATGGACTTCCTTTTCTCAAGGATGAGATTGATGAACTCGAGGGAATCGTAGCCAGGCTTTCCGATGAGCAGCGACACCTACGAGCTTCGAGCCAACTCCTCCCTGCGGATATCAAGCAGTTGGAGCAAGTGACCAGCGAAGCCTTACAAATCATTCAAGATATCATCCGGAAGGGGCCATATGAGCCCAGGGATCCGTATAAGCGCAATCCGAAAAAGCGCCAGCGAGAGGAGGACACAGAAATGGCCGATGATACTGAGCTGAAAAGATACCATACCGGGAGACAGCAACAATAAACCGACTGTTCGAACCTTTGATACTACAACCACCAAGCATTATTTCTGAGATCTCTCAGACAGAATACGGATACTTCAACCTGCTTTTGTAATATAGCTCGACAAAATCGTAATCCAAATGATTTTCCTTTTAAAAAGTGAATTTCGAACAAAAAGAACTTAGATCAGAAATTGTGCATTCATCATATACGGAGAATTCCAGTCACGGTCGGTTTGCTCCTACTACCTCTTTGTGTGCATCTGATGTTGAAGTGGTTGGTTTGCAGCCTCACTTTAGAAGTCCGAGTTATACTGGGTTCCCCCGTGATAAACCAGGTCAGTCGTTCAGCCAGATGGAAGTTTATCGAGGCGTATGCATAATGCGGGGCTTTGAGTTGGGATGGCAACGTCATAATTCCGTCTCGCTGGAGAGAGCCAATGCAGCAGGCGCGTTGCGCGGCAGCAGCAGCAGCAGCAGCTACACAGTAGGTCAGTCAGCTCTAGGCTCTAGCTCTCGGGTAGCTCAGCACCCTTCTCAAGATTCCATCCCGCCCAACTGTTTTAGAACAAGCTCACAACACATCATGTAGCATTCCTCGTCCGCGGGGTTTTCCATTGATTCACACCGTCGTGATTGCTCTCTTCTTCTTCCAAAAATCCCAGCACCATCAAACCTCTGCGGCTGCCTGCGCTTCATAAAGACAGAACAGCGCTGAGATCCGAAACACAACCTACGCTAAGCGTCAACGACTGCCCGCCGACAACAAGGAAGCACACACTCTTGCGACCCCGACAGTTCCGCTACCATGTCGTCCGCCGTGGTCGGCACCATGGCCAGCGCTGGCTACGTCCAGACGAGCCTCATCTGGGTCACCTATGCCGTCGCCGTAGTCCTGGCTCTGTTTGTCGGAGCTCTGGTCACTTTCACTTGGCAGGCCCATCGCGACCGCTCCGCCGTCGTCAGCGCCGTCACCATCATCAGTCTGACTGCGCTCCTCGCCACCGTCCTGCTGTTGCCCGTCGATATTGCGCTCGTCTCATCCACGACCGATACAGCCCTGGGTATCAAGAAGGAATGGGCCACCTCTACAAGAATCCACAACATTCTCAACACCTTGAGGATCGTCTACTACTCCCTCTACAGCTTCGACGCCCTGCTATGCCTGATTGTCATTCCATTCTCGTACTTCTGGTACGAAGAGTACGATGAGGTCGAGGAGCAGGAAGGCCACCAGACCTTTGGAAGTCGCCTCTGGGGTGCGTTCAAGTACACCATTGCCTTCATCCTCCTGGTGGTCATCATCTTCCTCATTGGTTTCTTCGTCCCTGCCGCTGGCAATCGCGAGGGAAAGCATCTTGATCTCGACTTCTTCAAGCGCCTACTCGATGAGAACCACGGCGAGAAGGCTCTCACTTTTGGCGTCGGTCTATTGATCACTCTCGGAACGCTCCTATATGTGCTGTACACGGGCGCTGGCCTGGCGCTCCTGCCAGTCTCGTTCATCAAGTCTGCTCCATCCATCTCCGCGCCCCAGCTTTCGGAGAACACGGCATCCCAGCTTGAGCAGAACCGCGAACGACAGAGGCAGCTCGAGATGCGCAATGCTGGACGCTCCGATGGCATGCCCCAGAAGGACAGGCGCGAGCTCGATGCCCTGGCCCGTGAGGAGCGTACTCTTGTTCGCAGAGAACGACTGGCGGCTGAAGCTCAGGGAGAGGGGCAGAGCTTCCTCGTCAGGACATGGACCAAGATTTGTGCCCTGTTCCGACCCATCAAGCTCATTGGCGGCATCCTGCTGATTCTGGTTGCTCTGTTGACCTGGGTATCCATGCTGATCACGGGAATTGACAAGGCTGCCAATTCGGTCTGCAAGCAACACTGCGGCTACATTTTGGCTCACATCAACGTCTTCCAGCCAGTCAACTGGATCTTTGTCCAAGCCGCTCGCGCGTTTCCTGTTGATTACATCCTCATGGCTCTTCTTGTCTTCTTCTTTTTCAGCAGCTCGATTGCTGGCTTGTCATCCATTGGTATTCGCTTCCTCTGGCTTCGCATCTTCCAGATCCGCAAGAACAGAACGGCGCCTCAGGCTCTTCTCGTGGCGGCCGTCCTGCTGGCCTTGATCGTCCTGGGTATCAACTATGCTGTGGTCATGCTCGTCGCACCGCAGTATTCTGCCTTTGGAACACAGACGTTCTGTGACCTGCCACCACGCCACGCCGACGAACAGCCAAACTGCCACAAGAACCCCGAGGCCGTAAAGCCTTGCTCTGAATGGGTTGACCGCCACTTTAGCACGCAGACTTGCACGCCGACTTTCATGAGCTCCTTCCTCAACCGAATTACCTTCAACTGGCCCGTTTTCGGAGCCATTGACTTTTGGGCACAGTTCGCGTTCCTGGCCATCTTCTTGATCGTCTTCCTCACAAGCTTGTTCAGGACACCCAAGCTGAACTTGAGCGAGTTTGACGAGGACGCTGAAATCGACGAGGAAGAAGGCCTGCTCGCTTCTACATCGAGGAGATTCGGTGCCACCTGGCAAGACATCAGGGGCAAAACGAGCACCACGAATGGCTCTGGTGGCAGCAATGGAGAGGGCTCTCACAACTAGGCTACGGTCCATCCTATTCAGAGACTTCTGGGGCGAGATAATGGCAGCGTCACACCTTTTAGCCAGCAATGATGGTCATGGAAATGGACATGGAAAACCAGATTGAAAAAGGATTTCAAGGGAAACGGCTGAGCAAACTTTATATACCCAAAAGCTCAAGGGTGAGCTTACAAGCGAGGATTACAGGTAATCGTTGGCTGGAGTCTCTTCACAATGTCTTCGGTGTTGCTGTCGTCTATACACAAAAGGGACAGAGTATATGACTATAATGACGCAAAATAGTATTGACATATTGTACAACATGATTTAATGTCCCCCATTCATGTACGTATGGGTTGTTGTGTTTGCAAATCCTGCAATGGTCCTCGCGAATTTTGCCGGTAGATTTGACGGGATTGTTGCAATATGATTGATGGATAAATATCCACCGGCGACCCGTTCGGTCTATCCACTTTCTTATACTTCCGCTATGCACTTTGACCATGCCTCGTACTACGTAGTGAAAAAAAAAAAAAAAGCATAGATCGAACGTAATCAAGCACGAAACAGTAGTCTGAGATTTTGGTCGGGAAATGTCGATCTTCCAAAATCCCGTGATTAGGGGATTCAACCCGGACCCGACCATCTGCGTCGTCCGGGGACCCGAGAGGACGGATTACTTCCTCAGCACGAGCACGTTTGAGTACTTCCCGGGCTGCGCCATCTACCACTCGACTGATCTCATCAACTGGGACCTCATCGGCCACGCCCTGACGCGGAGGAGCCAGGTCGAGATGAGGACGGTGGAACCTGGGTACGTTGTCAGATTTTTCTATCATTACGTGACATTTACATACACATGGAGGACGAATCATCGTGCATCAATGTGCAAGCATGTGCCGTGTTGAGAGAGAAAGTGCAAAGGTTGGCCGGTTTTCCGATGGGCTGAGGTTGAATTTCGAAGGGAAAAAACGGAGTCGCAGCTAACCAGAGTTGTGCTCGGGAAACGGCGTCTCGGAAAACAAATATAGGAGGGAGATCGCATCTAGGAAAGAGGCCTGTTGAGAGGGAAAGGCTTGAGAAGATGCCTGCCAACGAAGGCTTCCCAAGATGGCTTCTCAAGATGGCTTCAGAAGACGACGTGAAATGAAAAAAATGAAGAAAAAAACAGGCTCCAGAAGAAGAAGGAAGAATTCATCCGCTTCTAGGAAAGCTTACCCTCAAGCTGAGGAGGATTAATTTCTTTGCAAGGCTTGATTTCAAAAGACACAGACGCTGGCTGATTTCCATTTGGAACATAGTGCAGGAAGCTGGGCGAACACGCTTCGATACAGAGAGAAGGAGAAGCGCTTCTACCTGACCACGGGCATCTTCCAGAGATACCGCCCAGCAAGCGATGTAAGTACGATTATCTGACAGAAGTCTGCGACAACACGCAACTATCTCTCCCCCTTTTTTTCTTTGATTTCCTTTTAGACTTGGGCTGATATATCGTTCACTGTAGGAACGAATCTTCCCCCGCGGCTTCTACATATGGACGGACAATATCTGTGACTCAGATTCATGGTCCGATCCCATCTACTTTGACAATCCCGGCTTTGATCAGGATGTCAGTCGTCTCCCAAGCCTTGGAGGAGCCGACTTGCAGAAATAACTAAACAAAAGAACTTCGAACTTTAGCTCTTCTGGGACGATGCCACGTCCAAAGTCTACCTCAGCACGACGACGCGGCTCAAGGACCGGCCGCCAGGGTCCAAGCAGAAGGATTTTGGCATCCACGTCTCGGAGATCGACCTGGCGACAGGCCGGACACTAACCCCGCCGGTCGTGGTCCGCTGCTCGCCGTACGGCATTGCCGAGGGCTCGCACATCTTTCGCCGCGGGGACTTCTACTACCTGCTCACGGCTGAGGGCGGAACGGAGGCCGGGCACCAGGAGTGGATCTTCCGCAGCCGAGCGGTGCCGGATGGAACCGGCGGAGTGTACGGACCCTGGGAGGATCGCGGACAGGCCCTATGGTACAACGGCCCTATGGAGGAGGTCCAGCGGACGGGGCACGTGGACATGTTCGAGGATGGAAATGGGGACTGGTGGGCCGTGTTTCTGGGCGTCAGGCCGGTGAGATTGGAGAATGAGACTGATGTTTTCCTTGAGCCGCAGATGGGCCGAGAGACGTTCCTGGTCAAGGTCGACTGGGTGGACGACTGGCCTGTTGTCAATGAGGGTCGCAATATCACGCTGGAGACCCATGGGAGAGCGAAACAGGTAGTTCAAGCGCTCGAGCAGATCAATGCAGGCGACGTCAAGTGGCGGGCTGACTTGAAAAGAGAAGATCTGGAGCTGGGTTGGTATCAGAAAAGTGAGTATAGACATGTCTGTGTCATTCTGAGTCCGCCATGGCTGACAGTAATACAGACACACCTCTGAAGAAATGTTACAGCTTGACCGAGCGGCCTGGGCACCTGATGCTGTACGGAAACTGCTACGACCTCTCCTGGCCCGAGGCGCCGGCTATGCTCCTGAGGAAACAGTCGTCCTACACCGAGACCTTCCACGCCAAGCTACAGTTCCGACCAGACCAGACTGGGTACGAGGCCGGCGTCGTGATTTGGTGGAGTCAGTACTCCTACGCTAGTATTGGCATCACCTTGCTGCAGCTCCCCAGCGGCGACCGGGTGAGGACGGTGGCGTGCTGCGAGCCCACCGGGGAGGCCGGCGTGCTACATCGGTCTACGCCCTTGGTCGAGGACACCGCCGCCGTCGAGGTCTCGGAGGTGCCGGATACGGCAGAGCTCAAGATTGAAGCACGACCAAGAGATTACCGCTTGTCACTGCAGTTTAAGAATGACAACAAGCCCTTCGAGTTCTCTGTGCCAGCGGCGGCCTTGACCATCATGCCGCCCGTTGGCGGTGCCTTCTGTGGCACCATGTTCGGAATATACTCTTTTGGCAAGGGTGAGCCAGTGCTAGCCGCTGCAGATTTCTCGGATGTCTTCGTACGAGAAGGGTGAGGTAGGTAGAAGCGTAGGGCTGCAAGGGAACAAAAAGAGGAGACGCGTGACTGGTTGGGTTTATTAGCAAGCAATTACAATCTCCAAGACGACTGGGTAGCAAGAGCCTCAACATGTGCGATAGCCGGTGAGCGATCATACATGCGATGATACAGTTGCCTAGTTTGGTAGACGGCATATACATGCATATAAGACCCCTTGTCCTTGGAAGCAGCGGTATTCTATTGGGTCACTTGAGCAGTATACTTGATAGCGGCAAATGAGGTGACTGGCGGCCAATAGTATAGGATGGACGCACAAAAATGTGGTGGATCTACTCCGTCTAAGCGAGGATCCCTGACAGGCTCAAAAGTGTGCGCAAGTCTGTTCTACGTTGCAGTAGTTGATCGATACTTGACGTAGGTTGCCATATCAGGTTTCCGGACCGTGATTGACTTTTCGAGACACTTGAGTGTGGTATTCCCCTTTTAGATGACTCTGTGGTAGGCAAGCCGGCGAACAGATCATGACGAATTAAGAATAAGAGCGAATACGAATGCCGTTCCTCTTACATAACTGCGTCCAAGTCTTGCATGACTTGACGATGATTGCATTGCCGTTGCCGTTCTAAGAAAGACCCACACATGCTTGGCCTATGTGAGCCGTGTCCGGGGTGTCATCCTTCCCGTCCCACCCAGGAGTATAGGCGGCGTTACGGTCGTGGGTAATGACAGACTGCATAAGGGCGGATCTGCAGCGGCGTCTCCTCCGGACGGCTCTGAATGGTAGGGACGACTCTCAGCGATTCAGATTATGGGGCTCCGTCACATGGCGGCAAGGGGCAAAGAGTCTAGATTGGTCTTCTCGGGAACGACAAGTCCACGTTCGTGACCCGTTGTCGGAGTTGTATGATCGTGGTTGCTAGATATCATGTAATAGCAGCAAGGGGATCAGAGCAAATGAAAAGCATACCTTCCCGCAAAAGATCATTGGAGTGGGCGTATATTGGTGGCTGAGCTTGGCTCAATATGGGCAGCGTCTCTGGATTCCTGGCGATAGGCAATGGTTGGTTGCGAGATCATGTAGGACGGCAGATCGGTGAGTGAACAGATCATCGACGGAAATGCTACAGCGGTCACTCGGTGCTCATGTTGTGTGCCCTCGAAGGGAGATAACGGCTTCATTGCGGCGTATGGTGGCGAGTGGCGGCACACGTATAACGAAAAACGAAGAGCGAAAACCGTTGAGCCCAAAGAAGCAGGACCCTGGGTCGTTGCCGAGCGCCTGCAAACTCTCATCAGAGCCAGCCCGGCATTGTACTTCTGCAGTCTCTGCTGAACAGCTGCAATGGAATTTTGTTCCATTGCCATACCTCGCCGAGTGCCGACCAGGATGTGAATCTGGTTTGGGCCAAGCAGAGGAGAGGACAAGCCCAATCAGGGGTTGTGTTGGCTGCGGGGAAGGACCCCAACTATCGACTATAGAATGATATTGGTGCAGTGAGGGGAACCATTAGACACAGAGAAGCGCTTTTGTACGGAATAGCACTGGTTTGGGCGGTATCGGGAAGTGTTACATTGGTCCACGGCACGAGATAGTCGCAGGGATGGGTATGCAGGAAAAGCCAAAAGCGTTGCTGGACGTCCAAGATAACGAGCCATACCCATAAAGAAAGCGGCACGCCCGTGGTCGTGTGGTCTGCTGAGTTCTCCCTGGCTGATCTACGGATGAGTTTGCCAACGTGTCCGTCCGTATGTGAATAACAGAGAGCGCACGGGAATACCCAGCATCGTACGGTGGAGCAGCCGACAAGTGAATAATAGCACTCCATACAGTAGCTAGTCTCCAGCTAGACTACGGCAAGTCGATCTCGTAGCCGAGTAGCTTGACGTCGCAGCATCCAAGTGCTTGGCATCATACATATCCCCACATCCGGGATTGCCCTTTTCGGTAATCCGGGGATGGTGGCCAGGACCTAGAACCTGTGATGCACTCGTGATTCAACGACGTGCCTGCGACACTGGACCTGGTCAGCCTCGATGGGTGAAGAAAGGGAGAGCAAAGCTAGCAGGCGTACACACCTGTATAGCCTCCCATGCTGCCGGATCTGTCACATATCGAGATATCTCGAGTTCCGACCAATGAATGGAGTTCTTCTTGAGAATGAGTGATGGTAGGTTTCCCGAGTGCTTGGGGGCTCTATATTAGACATACTTGATCTGGATACTTGCACCCGGCCACACACAGAAGCCCATTTCGGGTATGACGGTGATAGGATCTAAAAAGAAAGAAAAAGTGTCGTTTTCCAAAGCTTACCTCTGACTAGACTCTCAATCTGCCCCTCCTGCTAGTCAGAAATCAGAAACCCTGGGGTCGTTGGTCTCCGCATCAATGAATCTGTGCTGGGTCTCGGGGGAGGGGCAATGGATTAGCCTCTTGGTACCTGGAATCACTCCTTCTCTCCTTGTGGTGGCTCGTTAGGCGGACCTGCCAGTCCGAATTCATATATGATGTAAGGTCGAGCCCCCATCACATGGCAGTCGCGAATTGGCCAACGCTGCAATTTACAACACTACGTCTGCCTGTGACCAACAACTTCTCCCTTGCCAATTGCTTGCCCGTTGTGCGTCTCTAAGATCTGGATCATACACCTCTGGAATCTATAAAACAAGGCTTAATATTCTGTCTCTGTTCTTCTTCTTTCTCTATTCTTCATAGCACCGCAAGAGGAAACACCAAGCAACAGCTAGAAACAACAAACAACAACACATACGCATACCTTCACTTCAGACACAACACATCATGTCGTCCATCACTCCGCAATTCGCTCGGGGGGCTTCCTCTGCTGCTCGGTCTCTGCGCCGAGCACCTCGATTGGCAGTGGCACAGAACGCCGTCCCTCGACTGTCGGCTGCAGCATCCTCCAGAGCAGGTCCTGCCCTGGGTAGCGTTCCCAGAGCCTTTTCTACCTCGTCCAGATTCCAGGACCGCGAGCCCATCAAGAACAGCCCCAAGGCGTTGTTGCCCGAGTTCAGCCTCAAAGACAAGGTCATCATTGTTTCCGGAGGCGCCCAGGGTCTCGGTTTGGTTCAGACAGAGGCTTTGCTGGAGGCCGGAGCTACGGGTTGGTGTTCTTTCTCCAAAGACCATTTCTCCATACTAATGATTCTATCTAGTCCACGTATTTGATCGCCAACCTCAGCCAGGCCCCGGTAGCAAGTACGAACGGGTTGCCAAGCGTGCAGTCGGCGAGCTGGAGACCACTCTGACGTACCACCAGATCGATGTGCGAACGGGAGTTGCTCACATCAATGGAATAACGGAACAGATCGCTAAGCAGCACGGACACATTGACGGTCTTATTGCTGCGGCTGGTATCCAGCAGGAGACCCCTGCCTTGGAGTACACAGCAGAGGACGCCGACCGAATGCTGGGCGTCAATGTGACGGGCGTACTGATGACCGCACAGGCAGTGGCCAGGCAGATGGTGAAGAGAAAGACTGAGGGCAGTCTGGTCTTGATCGCCAGCATGAGCGGAACCATTGCCAACCGTGGATTGATCTGCCCGTATGTTCCCTCTTAACTTACTCCGAACTCCCCGTTTCTAATTTGCTTCTAGTGTATATAATGCTTCGAAAGCTGGTGTTATCCAGCTGGCTCGAAATCTCGCTTCCGAGTGGGGTGAGCATGGAATACGTGTCAACACCATCTCGCCTGGATACAGTAAGTGTCTCTTTCCAACTACCCACCCAAAAATGCTAACGTCTTGTCTCAGTTGTCACCGAGATGGTTGAGAAGCTGTTTGAGCAGTACCCCGAGCGAAAGACGGAGTGGCCCACTCACAACATGCTGAACAAGCTCAGCAAGCCCGAGGACTACCGCGGCGCCGCTGTATTCTTGCTCAGCGATGCCAGTCGATTCATGACTGGATCGGATCTGCGGATTGACGGTGGCCATGCTGCTTGGTAGAAGTGGTCGGGTATCGGCTAGGTTGACATTATGGTTCTGCACTGCTGTAAGCGCATAGAAAGGCGCAATATACTTATCTGGTTCTATAGTTAGCCACAAGGGAAATAACTAATTATAATGATAAAACTCTTGCGTATCGTGTATGAGAAATGTGATATTCCTTGAGACTATAGAGTTGTGACTTGCAAATGCGTATAATTATTATTCATATATCCCTACAACTGTTTACATCATTGCTCGTTCTTGAGATGTGCCAACAGTCTCTGCGATAGTTGTAGTCGTAGCTCTCATCTTCGTCCATCTTCCCCGTGTATGGATATAATAGTCCAACCTCAAGAATCAATTCTTGATCAAGCCGAGGCGATTTTTCTTATTCAGAACTGAATTAATCTTGTCCTTATCCAATATACCAATCGAATGCAATTTGTGTTTCGAGGCCTGATTGTTATCTTGCCTAGAGCAATGCAAGAATCAAGCTGTTGTTCTCCTTTCTCTCTTTAACTTCCTTCACTTTTTGCGCAACTGCCACAAATCTGCTTGATATTTGGGTAGCTACACTTTTTGGCAAGATGACAGTCAAGCTATTGTTCCAATCGTCTGTTTCGTTCCATTCACTTTTTGCGCAACTGCCACGAATCTGCGTGGTATCTGGGTACCTGCACTTTTTGAGGAACAATCGTACTTGAAACTTGTGTGCACTCTGATCACTTTTCATTTATTACTCAAACCCTCTCCCACCCTCACTCTTCTTCTTCTCTAACTTCTCAACAATACCATCGACATGCCACCACCATCTTGACGCAGCTTCACCACCATCTTTCACTGTCTCGTTCATCCCTACCTAGTTTTTCTAAAGAAGACAATCATTCTTTTCTGTAAGGGCCCGTCAATTCAGATCTTTGGAAATATCACAACTCACACCTTATTCAAACACAGCAGGGAAGGCACGATCAATTGGGATTTTTTCAGCCTTTAGAATTCATCCTCGGAAGAACAACTACTCTTTCCTAGAAGATCTTGTCAATTCGGGTCTTTTGAAATCACAGCTCATCCTAGAACACAACACTGTTTCCCGGGAAGGTCCGTCAACTTTGAGCCTCTGAGTCTCGAGATGTCCGACATCATGGCCGAGTCGATCCAGTCTCTCCTGGAGAGACTCGAGGCCCTCGAAGCCCAGCGTCTCCAGGAAACCGTGGCCAAGCTGGCCAACGAGGTAGAGATGTTGAAAGATGAGAATAAGCACCTCAAGAAGGAGAATGAGGATCGCAAGGGTGCGATTCACTATCTCCAGAACAAGAACGACCATCTGGAGAAGTCCATCGCCAAGCTGTCCGAGGAGCACCAAAACACAAAAGCCAACAGCCGTCTCCTGCCTCCGGAGATCAAGCAGTTGCAGCAGAAACTTAGCGACACGGACCAAGTCATTGCCGAGATGATCCCCGACCAGTGGGAGACTTCTCAAAAGGCCGATGAGGCCTTACGGCTCATCGAAACCACCACCGGAAACCCGAATTCTCGCTCACTGGGCAAGAAGCGCAAGCGGGATGTGGTCCAGATGATCAACCAGGAGCTCCTTGCGGAGGAGGATCCCGAGAAAGACACCAAAAAGAGACGACTTACCGAGGAGGACTAATGGCAAAGAGGTGATCAAAAGACAAGGCGATTCCTGGGATGGTTTCAAAGGACTGGGGGTTTCCAATGAAGGCTGGGCTGGATTGGGGCAATCTCCTGAAATTGCAAAGACTTGTTCTATTTTATAAGTTTATCTGGCTTCTGAGGAAGGCTCAGAGGGGCACTGGCTTCCTGGGATCCGGGAGTAACGCCGTACACGTTTCATGAGAAATGACGCCCTGTCTCCTGACAAGCTAAATACACAGCATTTGAATTTGATCGTTACTTCGTACTGACTGCTGGAATACTGTCCTGATGAGTACTGTCCTGATGTTGAAGTGCACATCAAGCCATGTATAATATGTCAAGAGCTATGGGGGGAAGAGCCTGACACGAATACATAAAGCCCACTTCTCGACACCAAAGAGGCGAGTTCAATCACGTCAAGACAGATGGAGTCAGAACTGTTTGTTTGTCAATCGTCATTTTCATTCTTTCCTATTCTACAATGCGATGTGCGCTGAGGTAGGATGCGCGAACGGGTGAGTCCACCGCAGGACTCTCGGAAAAGGAATATATGACGTGCGGAAGGGATGAAAACGCCAGAACCCTGCAAGACTTTTGTTCGTTCGTGCTGTCTCGCTCATTACCAGGACGAGGGACAAGCCGGGAAATCTCCTTTTTACCCCCCTAATGCCATGTCTATCATTCATGAATATGAGCGTTAAATCATGACCGGATGCATAAGATGCCCAGCCAGGCCCACCAAGTCTCCCCAAAGGCCGAAAATCATTAAATTGTCATTGAGCTGCTTATCGCGAGGACATGGCCTTGGTCACGAGACGCTTGAGGGCAAGCTCCTTCTTCTTCAGCTCGTCGGCAGAAGAGTCCTCAATCTCCAGCTGGCCCATGGCCTCGCTGAGAGACTGCTCGATCTTCTCCTTCTGGCCACGCTTGAGCTTGAGCGACAGAGTCGGGTCGGAGACGATCTCCTCGACACGGCTGATGTACGACTCGAGCTGCTGCTTGGCCTCGAAGCGCTTGCTGAAAGCGTCGTCGGAGGTCTTGAACTTCTCGGCGTCGCTGATCATGTTCTCGATCTCGGCAGATGAGAGCTTACCAACAGAGTTGGAGATGGTGATGTTGGCGCTGCGGCCCGAGGTCTTCTCGGTGGCAGTGACCTTCAGGATACCGTTGACGTCGACCTCGAAGACGACCTCAAGGACGGCCTCACCAGCACGCATGGGAGGGATGGGGGCGAGAGTGAACTCTCCCAGGGAGGTGTTGTCCTCGCAGTTGACACGCTCACCCTGGTAGACGGGGAACTGAACGGTCTGCTGGTTGTCGGCAACAGTGGTGAAGGTGCGCTTCTTGATGGTGGGGACAGTCTGGCCACGAGTGACGACAGGGGCGAAGATGTTACCCTCCATGGCGACACCGAGAGACAGGGGAACGACATCCAGCAGAAGGAGGTCGGCAGTGTCCTCAGAGGTGGCCTTGCCGGAGAGAATACCGGCCTGGACGGCGGCACCGTAGGCAACAGCCTCATCGGGGTTGATGCTCTTCTCGAGCTTCTTGCCGTCGAAGAAGTCGCTGAGGAGCTTCTGGACCTTGGGAATACGGGTGGAACCACCAACGAGGACGATCTCGTCGACGGCCTTCTTGTCAATCTGGGCGTCCTTGAGGACCTGGGCGACAGGGTCCAGGGTGCCCTGGAAAGCCTTGGCGTTCAGCTCCTCGAAACGAGCACGAGTGAGCTGCAGGAAGAGATCCTCGCCCTCAAAAAGCGAGTCGATCTCAATGGTGGTCTGAGCACCGCTGGACAGAGTACGCTTGGCACGCTCGCATGCAGTGCGAAGGCGGCGTAGTGCGCGAGGATCATTGGAAATATCTGAAAAATGGAGCACCGTGGTCAGCAAAAGATCGAGTTGGTTAGATTTGGTTGATGTAGCGGTTGAGGTTGTTGAAGAACCCTTTGATGATAGCAACTTGGTGATGATGTCCCGCCTTGCTAGACAAGAAACGGAGATGAAGAGAAGGTCCCAGGATGGATTTCCAGGAGGAAAATTGGTTCTCAGAGGATGTCGGTCGCGACAGGAGAGTAGAATCTCTTGCACGGAAAGAGCCATGATGTCCAGGGAAAGAGTCATCATGTCCAGGGACAGAGCCAAGATGTTCACAGGGAAAGAGAAGAGCGGCTCACGCGGAAGAGCCGTGATGTTCCAGGGAAGCAGGGAAGGAATGGTGTAGTGTTTGGGAAGTACTTACCCTTCTTAGAGCGCGAAAGAAATTGCTTCTTGCACCACTCAAGCAAGTTGTTGTCGAAGTCCTGACCACCCAAGTGAGTGTCACCGGCGGTGGCCTTGACAGTGAAGACACCACCCTGGATGTTGAGGAGGGACACATCGAAGGTACCACCACCCAGATCGTAGATGAGGACGTTGCGCTCCTTCTCGGACTTTCCGGCACCAAGACCGTAGGCAATGGCAGCAGCGGTAGGCTCGTTGATGATACGCAGGACGTTGAGGCCAGCGATGGCACCGGCATCCTTGGTGGCCTGTCTCTGGTTGTCGTTGAAGTAGGCGGGGACAGTGATGACGGCCTTCTCAACCTTCTTGCCAAGCTTGGTCTCGGCAACCTCCTTCATCTTGGTGAGGACCATGGCGGAGATCTCCTGGGGGGAGAAAGTCTTGGTCTCGCCGAGATACTCAACCTGGACCATGGGGTTGCTGCCCTGCTCGACGACCTTGAAGGGCCACGACTCGATATCCTTCTTGACAATGGGGTCATCGAAGGGACGTCCGATAAGTCGCCTGTGGAGAAGATCTTGTTAAAACCGATTCCGTGATGTTCAGATGCTTTCGCAGCGGACGAGCTGAGGACTCACTTGACATCAAAGACGGTGTTGACGGGGTTCATGGCAGCTTGGTTCTTGGCCGCGTCTCCGATCAAACGCTCCTTCTCGTTGAAAGAGACGTAAGAGGGAGTGGTGAAGCTACCCTGCTCGTTGGCGATGATCTCGACATTGTTACCCTCGTAGGTAGCAACGCAAGAGTAGGTAGTACCTGTGGGTTGAGAGTTAGCAGATGCTTCTCGATATCGTGACGATGGCAATCAGGACGCAGAAGTCGAGTTGATGACCACAGGATAGCCAGTGTTCTCTCGTCGCTGACGGCAGCGCAAGTGGCAGCACAAGTGAGGGGATTCACAAGAGAAACGTACCCAAATCAATGCCAATGGCACCGTCGTAGACCTCTTCCGCCATTGTGATTGATGTATTTGACCTGAGTGATAAATCTCTAGGGACGTATCGGGGAGGAATGAAGGGAGGGAAGATTGGTGAGGCTCGGAGGTCGTTTTTAATGGAGGGGGGGACACGCCGATTATTTTTGTGCTGGGCCCAGCAACTTTTTTTTTTTTGTTCTTGCGAACGAATTTTCGCTAGGGTGGGGTCAAGTTTTTGGGCGGTGGGCGGTGTGAGCCACTCAGAGCCGCTGGATTGAGCTTAGCGGCCTTGGGGTTGTCAGGGTCTTGCTGCTCTCAGTGCTTGCCCGCTTTGGCCCGCCGCCCGATCGCAAAATGCTGTGCGGGCAATGGACCTTTAAAGCCTGCGGCTGGGGCCTGCAAATGGGAATCGCCGCTCAGTCGAACCGCCATCTCGACCGGCTAGTTTTTTTTTTTTTTT
>JACVEI010000062.1:413134-502833 GCA_018115615.1 Pestalotiopsis sp. DP-2020a | reverse complement strand
GTTTTTTTTTTTTTTTTTTGCTTACAGTGTTTGCTCGACGACTCGTGGAGGCGAATATACCTGACTCTGTCCGCCGCGTCTACATTTCTTTTCACAAGTCCTGGCCAGCTTCCGATGCCGCATCGCCTCACTGCAAACCGAGCCCAGCGCCCTACCGAGATAGTCGACCGTGGTTATATCTTATCGATACCAGAATCCACATTTTGGCCTTTGCTTGCCAAACTCCATTTCCATAAATATCGCGCTGTCGCAGGGACCTCAAGGCGAGCCATGCGAGTACCATGTATGTTGTGCAGTAACCGGAGCCAGTGTTTGCTCATGTGTTGTACAACATGCCTGCAAAGCTTGTCTTGTGTGATAGAGAGTACATAGGTGAGATGATATGGGAAGGGCAGTGTGCGCTTGAGTAAGGTGACACTTATCTGTGTCCATGAGAAGACGAGCGTCGTTTCAGCTACTTGAATTGGCCAATTGCTTATCAAAATAGATGCTCATTGTGCCTGTACCTGAATGGCAACTTTTATATCATACAATACTATAACACTAAACACCTCACAGACAGCCAAGGCTTGTCAATGGGCGGAACATGGAATGTATCATATCGTAGTCATTACGATGCTTGAATCGAGACATAGAATATGAGCTCGCAGTGCTTGATCCTCCAACACCACTGGCTCCCAATAAAGCATTGCGTCCGTAATTGATCCATCACTGGTGCTTCAACAGGTTGAAGTGCACTACAATCTTCTCCAGATCCATGCCCAGATCATCGGGACCTCTGTCCCCCTTGGGTCGAGCTGCCAGAACAGATACTTCGAAGCGGTTCAGACCATAGTGCAGCGTTACGTCAAAGACTGGTACGTGGCGCTTCTCCGATGGTATGTGCTGCGGTGGGTACAGACGCTGGTAGTCATGTGTCACATTCAGCCTCCACTCGCGTTGCTGCTCTTCCAGGAACTGTGCAACATGAGGCTGAAGTTGCAGACGGAAATACGTCGCTGGGCAGTTCATGACGACTTCCTGCACGATTTCGGTAGTGCTGCCGGCGACGGTGATGTCCAGGGGGTTCTCTACGACGAGAGTAGGGTGGGACTTGATCGTGAACTGCGTGATGAATGTCTCATCTGGTTCTAGTCCAGTGTTAGAACAAGTCCCAGAAGTTCTATTTGATGACGAGGTACAAAACTTACTAATCGCTTGTGGCCGATACTTCTGAGCTTCGAGGATCTCTACAGCAGTGAGCTTCGGAGGGGCGGGCGGGGGCGGCGGAGGTGCCGTGACGCCGTTCAATATGGGTACCACAGGTGCAAACTGTTGTTGTGTGATCAAAGCCGGGTTGGGTGGTAGTATGGCGGGCGATGGTCGGGCCGCTTCCTCAGGCTTGACTGCGCCAGCAACTGAAGGGCTAGGCGGGGGCGCCGATGCGGACATGCTCCGAGTCTTGTCGAGCTGGCTGTGATTAACAGCAGCAGGACCGCTGAAAGGATTCCGTGCCGTCGCTGTCGGCGTACCGGTGCGGGTAGTCTCCCCCTCTGTCGGCGTGGCTGTAGCCGGGGCCGGTGATCCAGTTGTGCTATCCTTACCCCCAGCCACATGAATCGTGATTTTCTTAGAATGCGATGGTGTCTGGGTGATTTGAGGAACCTTGAGCTTGATCTTCTGCTGCAGCGGCTCTGGAACCTGTTGCTTTGCCTCCTTGATAATTCCTTTAACATATATCTGCGACACAAGTCAGCAATATTCACAACATCCATTGTGTAACAAGACTGCTTTACCTCAAGTTCCTTGGCCAAAACAGATATCTCGCTGCCATCCTCATTGTAGTGGTATGCATTCTTCCATAGCAGACTGGTTTGGTCCTCGAATTGTGACCAACTCTTAAAGTCGCTGACACCGGAAGCACCACCCCTGCCACGCTGTCCGCGAACCTGCTTCTGGAGGCCCTTTAGCGAGAGCGGCTCCGCAATGATTTCATAGTAGTCCTTGAGACTACGAGGTGGCAAGTTGATGAAGGGTTGAAAGACAAGGTAGTCACTAATCCTCGAGTTAGCTTGGTCATGAACCGCCGATAATGTCAGGGGATAGACTTACTCTTGATCCGTCTTTTGCATTGTGTCTGCAATGATCTTTTCCTGTGCTTGTTGGAAAGTCAGTCCCTTGAAGCCCTCTTGCTCAATGACTTGTGCTGATGACGATCGCGACGCCTTGGGAGTCGGCGCTGCAGCGCTTCGTGAGAGTCGTCCTCTACGTCCTCGCTTGACAGGTGTCGGTTCTCGCTCGACTTCCTCTTCCTCCTCTTCCTCTTCTTCTTCTTCCTCATCAGCTTCGGCATTAGCATCGGGCATGTCTGCATTGTCTTCCTCGCCAGGGGCATCTGATTCTTCTCCTTCTCCTTCTTCTCCCTCCTCTTCTTCCTCATCATCATCTTTGCCATCATCTTTGCCAGGGCTGGCTGGAAGAGGAGTAGGGAAAGCCTGATAATTTCCAGACTTGTATGCAGGGTTCGTCTTGACCATCAAATTGCTGACTGCCTTGCGGATGCGCTCGGCGTCATTGAACACCTCGGACGTGCGCGGGTTGATCTCCTTGGCATTTTGTACGAGACGCTTGAAGTCACTTTCCAGCGTCGAGAGGTTGGGATATTCGAGGTTCTTGAGTTTTCTCTCGAGCAACTCGAGAGACAAGGGGAGCTTGACTTTCTTGTAGTATTCTGGGTCCGAAGTCTTGCTGGGAAGCTTTTCGAAAATAGGAGCGACTGCACGACCACTGGGGTGAAGAAGTTGATGTCAGTGGTGATCCAGTGCGCCGAGTCGTTTCAATAGAGTTACGACTTACTTCTTATCAGTAGTAGCTCTAATGGTCTCGAGCATGTTCAGTCCAAAATCCGTGGTGGATTGTGCTGTTTCTCCACTGGATAGATCGCCATATTCCTGTCCCAAGATTAGCTATAGTCGACTATAAGTAGGCTGGCTACGACTATAATCGGGGTTCGCGACGGGCTCCTAGGAGCTAAGAGTATTTCGATGGAACAAGAATTGGCAGTGGTGCATTTCGCAGCTACTACCCCCAGATCTTTTCGAAGCTCACCATTGGTTTCGCTGCAGCAGCAGTAGCCAGAAGAAACAGTCTGAGAAATGCAAAGTCGAACTACTGCAGATGTGTTCATGAAATAGAATAACAAAAGTGCAAGCCTTACCTCCTCAAGTTTACGGCGCTTTGCGACGCGATCCGGGGTGCCGGGCGCGCCATCGCCATTTGCGATGCTCGACTTGCGCTTGTTGTCCATCTCTATGTGGTGTCAACCTAGTGCAGGCAAAGCTGCAGGTGACGAAGGAAGCGAATCCTGTTGTCCTTGTCGAATGCACTGCCAATTGCAGTGCAGGCCCGGAGCGGCGCTGGGATCGGTGTCGATGGTGTTGAATTGCGGGTGCGGGCTGCCACGGCGACGCGACGATGTGCACGCGGTTGGAGCTCTTTTGCGACTAATGAACTACCACTGCTGGAATAAAGGCGGGCGGGCAACAGTGGCCGGGATAGATGGATGGATGGGGCCGCGGGTTTAGGTCGGGCGCGAGAACGGATACGGCTCGTTCGTTGGTGAGCGGTGCACTTGAGTCGGGATGGGTCAAGATTTCGAACAGATGCGCTGCAACGAGAGTGAAGATTGTCGCTAGGCGGGCAAGAGGCCAACGAGCGCACCTGTCTGTCTGTACCTTAGGTAGCGCAAGTCCGCGGGCGGGCAGACCAGAATGCTTGCAACAATATTTTGCTTCCGGTCGGTTGGCTGCAGGGAGGTAGGTAGGGAACGTCAATTCGTTGCCAACAGTTTAGCTGGGTGGCAGGTTGTGGTTGCTGAGGCTGGTGCTCGGGCCGGGTGCTACGAGGAGTCGTCTTTGCAAAAATGTCTGCCCCACTATTGGATTTTATTCACTGAACACTGAGCAGAGGTCAGGTTGTGGCTGACCGGAGCGTTGCCCGCCCGCTCGCCCTGTCGCTCTGAGCTCCACGCGGTCTAGCTCCCCCTCTACCTGCGCTAACCTAGTATCCTGCTGCTGCACAATTAATTGAAACAGCTGCACCGATCCGGCTCACAGTCATCAACCCCCCCCGTCTTGCAACCATCAACTAGCAGTTCAGCCGACCGCCAGTGCTCCCCTCATTGCCCTTCACTTCTCGCAGATTGCCTACCTAATCAAGTGGTGCCTTCTCTGTCACAATTATTTCGTGTTTCCCTTGTGAGTCGCCCTGACGCATTCTCAACTCCGGCTCGTTTTCTTCCTGCGAGAGAGAGCTTTTGGGCTGTGGTAATCAACAACCCCCGTCTTGTCCTCGGTCTCTCCAAAGGCCCATCTGATCTGCCCGCCTTCGAATTATTTCACCCCACGCGACCAGCCGATTGATACAACCCCTCCCCGACATTGTTTACTTTGCCTGCCGAAGCACCACACCATCGGTTCAGTACTTCAACAACCAGCTTGTTTGCGCCTGACCTCGTTACCACCAAAGCTTTCTTTCACCGACTCGGTCGTTAGTCGTTGCTCACAGATACAACGCGTCCTTGCCTCCGCGAGCAAGAGTACCTCCTGGATCGCAACAAGTATTAAGGGAAGAAAATCGCAAAAATGCCGAATCCTATGAATATCGACATGAGCCGCCGCAACAAGAGTCCTAGACCTCTTACTGACCATGAGCGCGCCCGCCTGGAGGAGTACATCGACAGCATCCATTACTCGGCCAGGTAAGTCGCTTGTTTCTGGCCATTGGCGGCAGGTCTTGGTTCTAATATGGCACATCCAGATACTCGGACAGCGAGTATGAGTACAGGCATGTCCAGCTACCCAAAGCGATGCTCAAGGCGATCCCCAAGGACTACCACGATGCCTCGCACGGCACTTTGAAGTTGCTTTGGGAGGACGAGTGGCGCGGAATTGGTATCACACAGGTAAGCCCAACGCGCCGCAAATCATGTCATTGTGGCAGAAGCTGATTGCGACTACAGAGTCTGGGCTGGGAGCACTACGAGGTCCACGAGCCTGAGCCGCATATTCTGCTGTTCAAGTAAGTTTCCCTCCGCGGTCGCCGTGAGAATCAACACAATACTGACTCGCCTAGGCGACCGCTCAACTACCAACCCCCTCAGTGATGAGAGCCTCCCCACTGGTACGAATGCCACCCTTGGCAAATACCTGTAGGCCATCTCGCCACTCCGACCGCGCGACTTCTGCATAGCGACTTGCATTTTGTACGAGTATAATACTCCGAGACGATTTACGGCTTGTTTTCTCATCACCTGCATTTATCGGTATCATTTCTAGCCTCCAGCCCGGAGCGTTCTTCCTCCAAGACCGGAGCTGCACGCCGGGCCGACCAGTCGGCTTCCGCAATGGCCGAGTCTTGCACCACGATATCGGTCGAAAAGGGGCAGGTCATGTTCCCAAGCATGGATCAGTGGGGCGGTTGATCGACTACCAACGGTCTTCGACAAGCATTAAAAGGGGCTGTCCACTGGCAGTGTCGTACAAGACAGCATGAAGGGGCGTGACATGGAGTAGTGGCTGGTACTCAGGATATATCTTTGATATGGGAGCTGAAGGGGCTCACAATCGCCCATACGTAATTACGCTCTCAAGCACCCGAGATGTCCGACGCGGAAAGGTTACGGTCAATTCTGGGTGATGAGAAGTACCACTTGCGTTGCATATCTAGGCAAAAGAATAAAGAGCGATATAATATGAAGAAAGTGCAATAGAGGTGCAATGCATTCGGCGCCGATGGATGCTTGGCCGCGTGAAGAATCATGGTCTCCGTGACATGTTGGTTCCGAATAGCCTCTATTCGCTATGATTGTTGATTCATGTTTCTTAGCTGCTGCTTAGAAGTATGTCGTTCGAGATGGGCAATGTATGTAAAACTAGAAACATCATGACAGGGATGATCGGATGCTTTACCGCGATGGTTGTAGGTATACAGCAAATATGGTTGGGTTTATATTCAGGTACTGGGGGTGGGTGGGACCAATCAAGGTAAAGCACTTTGATATAACAAGGTTCAAGTCGGCAAACGGCTTTATGGAGTAGTTTCTTTTGCTGGACAAGTTCATGAGCTTGTAACCGTATTTGAGGTACATGGGATGGAGTACAGTAGAATATGTACACATCAGCCACATGTTCAGTTTGTGCCTATGACGTACAATGGTAGAGATCAGGAGATGTTGTTTCGAGCAGCTGGAAGGCGACAAAACGGAAAGAGAAAAATCAGGGGAAAGCCATGCTAGTTTGCAATCATCATATGTTGTCAGACTGGCATTCTGGCCACATTGCAGCAAATACGACTAACTCGTACTCGAGTCATCTTGGCCATATTGCAGGCAACATTGGGTACGTATATACGTGAGCTGGGACAAGTTGCCAAAATGGGATGGATCGGACCATGGATCGAACCATGTCATACCAATGACATTGAATCAGACTTTGCCAGAACCCTTGGAAAATTCTTAAATGTTTCTTTGTAATAGATATAGCTTGCAGACAAAGAAAAAGAGAACACGTTGAGGATCAGCGGTCCCCTTATCTCCATCCACTATAATTCCCCTGGCTCCCCCCAATCCGGGACAATCCACTGCAACCTCCCCAGATTTAAGCTTGTTCTCTCACGTTCTAATTCGCCTTGGCCACTTGTGCATGCATTCAACCAGCATCTTTATTAATAAAGGGCCGGCGTTGTTTTCCCGTTGCAGGCACAGAAAGACCCAGGACTGCTAGTATCGGACACATTCCTTCT
This sequence comes from Pestalotiopsis sp. DP-2020a, assembly GCA_018115615.1. Taxonomy (NCBI): domain Eukaryota; kingdom Fungi; phylum Ascomycota; class Sordariomycetes; order Amphisphaeriales; family Sporocadaceae; genus Pestalotiopsis; species Pestalotiopsis sp. DP-2020a. Next base: position 496,053 of record JACVEI010000062.1, on the reverse strand, counting down.
TTCCTGTTTCCCACTCTGCCCGTCTCGACGGTACCGTAGCTTTGACCCTCCACACCTACGACGACGATCCCAGCATCCCTCACTCTACTCGGTTCTCGTTTCACTTGCTGTCACATCCCCGTCCTCGTCTGTGACTGCTGACAAGGTTCTCGATTTCTTCCTGAGGACACGCTTCTGCTTACGGGGGCCACTAAGCCGCCATCCTCGCGCATCCTGCCCAATCCCGCGATCCGATATAATACCTGTGTCACCTACCAGACCCGCGTGGTCTCCGTTGTCTGTCTGCCATGCGATCAGCAGCAAAGCTCTTCTACCTGACCTTGTTCTCGCTTTGGAATGCTTCTGCAGAATGCAACAGCGAAGCTTCAAGGTCTCATGAAGACACCTGCTCGGTACGAACACCATGAACCTCCTGAACTACCACCTCCTCGCGCTGCTCTGCCACGTCTTTTTGGTGGCATCAGTCTCTAATCCTCTCTCTTCCGCTCCCTCCAATTGCCATCTGCCCGGTTCTAACTCCATTCCCGGTCAGATAACGCCGGGTAGCGTTATAAGCGATGCCTGCGTAACGTACTCAAACCTCGAGGAGCTCAACGCAGGTGTCAAGCCCACGATCGACGACTTGATTCGGAATACCGACTTCTTCTCGCATTACCGCCTCCCGCTTTTCAGCAAGACCTGTCCCTTCTGGAACGACGACAATGGTATATGTGGCAACTCCGCCTGCGCCGTGAGCACCATCGATGATGAGAAGGATGTCCCCTTGGCTTGGCGCGCCGACGAGCTGAGTAAGCTCCAAGGGCCCAAGGCTGAGCATCCGGGCAAGAAGGCCCAGAAAGAGCGGCCCCAGCGACCCCTTCAGGGCTCGTTAGGCGAGGACGTGGGAGAGAGCTGCGTGGTTGAATACGACGACGAGTGCGACGAGCGCGACTATTGTGTTCCGGAAGACGAGAGCGCAAGCGGCAAGGGTGTCTACGTTTCGCTGGTGCAGAACCCGGAACGCTTTACAGGGTATGGCGGCGAGAGCGCAAAGATGGTATGGGATGCCATCTACCGCGAGAACTGCTTTAAGAAGGCCTCGTTTCCCGAGTCTGCTGGTCTAGGCATGTCATCGTCCAACCTCATGGGACCCGCGGCGCAGGACTTTAGAGCGGTGCTGCAGAATGTTGGCCGACAGCAGGCCCTGACGCAGCCCGAGAACTCGCTCGGCTCCATGGCCGCCCCTGAGGATGAGTGTCTAGAGAAGCGCGTCTTCTTCCGCGTCGTCTCCGGTATGCACGCAAGCATTAGCACTCACATCTGCTGGGATTATTTGAACCAGACTAGTGGTGACTGGCAACACAATTTGCAATGCTACCAGGACCGCCTCCACACCCACCCCGAGCGAATTTCGAACCTCTACTTCAACTATGCCTTGATCACACGTGCGATCAGCAAGATGGGCCCTCACCTGGAGGACTACACGTTCTGCACGGGTGACTCGGATCAAGACAGCGCCACGAAGGCCAAGGTTGCTGCAGTTGTCGAAGCCGCAGCTAAGCAGCCAGAGATCTTCGACGAGAGTCTGATGTTCAAGAATGGAGAAGGTCCTAGTCTGAAGCAGGAATTCAAGGACAACTTCCGCAACATCAGCAGAATAATGGACTGCGTATCTTGCGACAAATGCCGACTCTGGGGCAAACTCCAAGTCAATGGTTACGGAACTGCTCTAAAAGTTCTATTCGAATTTGACAACCAGAGTGGCGAAGTCCCGGTCCTGTCGAGAAAGGAGCTCGTGGCACTGTTCAACTTGTACGGCCGCCTCAGCAGTTCTGTCAACGCCATTACGAAATTCCGGGAAATGCTCGAGGCTAAGAACGCTGCCGAAAAGCACTTGGAAGTAGAAGCCAAGGCAGACACCATCCCCGACCGTGCCAAGAAGCCCCATGCCGTCAGTGTTGATGAGAACTTGAAGCCCAAGACGACCGGCGAAGCGACAACCGAGGCGACCACGGACGAGTGGTCCGGCTACGACACTGCCGCTTCTACGGGAGCCCGCCGAACCAAAAAGGCCAAGCAGCCGCCCTCCATGATGGATGCCTTCTCGGAGGAATACGCACGCGTGATGGCTGTCTTCAAATATGTCATGTCCTCTTTCACGTTCCTGCCCAAGTACTGGTAAGCCTACCCCGTTCAAGACCAAAAGGTTGCTCCTCTGACTGGTCATTTCTAGCTGGTACTCCTTCCTGTACGAAGCCGATCGAGCCTACAGGTACTATGTAGGCATGTACCTGCCACCTAGAGAGCCGTACTTTGTCTGGCCTGATCTCGATGCCATTTTGGCCGGTACCGCAGGTCAACCGCAAGCTCCCGGCCGTGAACGAGAGCTGTAATAGCACGAGCATTCATCCTCCAGGAGGAGTTTTCACTTTGATTTTCGGCATTCATGGTCACAAAGATGATCAGGAACCGCGAGCATATAGCATCAGAAGCATGGCCCCGGCGTTTCATGGAAGGTTGTTTTCATCTTGGCACCATGTGTTGGTAGCAAAGAGTTCGAGCGGTCAAAATTTTTGACTTCCAAGATTTCCAGACTGTACATTGTATAGAGACAGAAACGTCGTTGAAGAGCACCCAGGCGTGCCTGAATACACAATATAGAAGCTCAAACCGAGCAAATGCCTCTCTATCTGTTGCTGCAATCTACATGTGAATCCGAATAAGGTTGATATGTCCGCTCTCGCGTGCTCGCTCATGCAATGATACGGACTTTGACTCCCCGTACGGATCGTGGATTCATTCTACAGCATCGAAAAGGCCTCTTCTTCTTTTGGAACCTTGACTACTACGACCACTAGACGCGGCCAGCGGTAAGTGAGTGATTGTGTTTCCAATCTTGGCCTTGACCCCGTTGACCATGATCCCCATGCCTTCGATGCCGCTTCTGTGCTCGGTCTCCTCAAAGACCTCCTGGGTCGCTCGCTTCAACTCTTCAGTCGGTTCGGAGAACGACCATGCGACAGAAACATGGAACGCGTCGCCCACATCCCAAGTAGCCCCTTCATCTTCACTTGGCTTGAAAGCATACAGCTCAGGCTGCCCGAAAGTCCTGCACAGGGCGTTGCAGTGTCGGAGGAGCGTACTGAGTTCTGCATTCTTCTCTTGCTTCTCCTCCCTCTTCCCGTTGGCGCTGCTAGACCCCGAAGTCGCGGACGCTATTTTTCCAGAAGAGCACGACCGCACCCGCAGGACCAGAAAGCTCCGCGCGCTCTCGTGCGTCCGGTGCCACTCCAGACAGTCGAGGACGAGCTCAAAAGCACTTACCCCGGACTTGGCCACGGCGTCCCGGACCCGCTCCAGGAAGTCGTCCTTGCGTGCCGTGGGCAGCGACAGGGGCCGCGAGAGCGAGATGTGCAGGGGCAGAGGCGCGCCCAGGTCCGAGGTCAGGAAGCCGTGGACTTCGGTTTCCTTTGCGAGCCGCGACGACAGCGCCGCCAGCAGCGCGCCCAGCCGGTCGTGCTCGGCGCCCGAGGGGTGCCACTCGGCGTACAGGTGGCTCGGCCAGTTGCCTGCAATGTGCGGGACCTGGCGCCGGCGGCCCTGGTGCAGCGATGGGTCATCCGTGTTGCTCAGGCGCACGGTCGATGCGTACAGGTCGTGAAAGGCCGAGGGCAGAGGCGGCAGCTCGTTGTCGTCGATCTTCTTCTTCTTCTTCTGCCTCTTGGGCGCCGGCGGGTCTCCGTCGGGATCGCGCCCTTCTCCATCTTCCCGACCGCGGTCCGAGTCGGACCCGCAGTCGCTGTCGTAGTCCACGAGAGCCATTAGAGAAAGGATCCCGAGAAAAAGGCTTGGATGGGAGTTCCTTGCTACCAGAAGACTCCCATCTCGTTGCCGTGCAGGGTAGGGCGGTACTAGTGCAGGCAGAACCACGAAATTCGCACGCAGCAGCAGACAGCAGGGCCCATGCTCGGCCCAGCCCGTCAGATGTTTATGCCTCTCCGCCTTTCTTCTTCGTGGTTTCGGATGGATCTGGGGAATTTGAAGAAAGGGTTTGGGCAGTTTCTCGAAAATCCGAAAAGGGTCGACCAAAACCCACGTGGTCCTTGCATTTGACCGTTTACAGCCTCCCACTGCCACGCTACATGTTGGCTGTACTCTCTATAGGGTTGACATGGATAGGGCGCTGGTTCGGATGAATTGGACTGCTTCTTTTACGAATTGGGCACAAGTAAGTCCGTCACATGATCAGACCAAATAATTAAACGTGAATTTGCCTCGTGGCATCTAATGACTGATGATCGCGAGCTTCGAAAGGTGGTACGAGGCTGTCCGTGGTGGTCCGATGTCTGCCGTACACGAGAACTCATTTTACGCTCGTCGGGAGACGACAGCTGCGCACCACCATGGTGCAACGCAGGTAGCAGCATATGCTATCTAGCAACTCGCGGCATCGCAGACAATATTGACCAATTGGCGAGGCGCGAGCTTGATGATCGATTCGAAATGTACTTGCCGAGCTTGTTATCCCACTCCGTGCGGGCTGTGCAAAGACAAAAGTTAATAGTGCAGCAGGCCGTTCGCCTTTTATTCAAGCCTTAACGGGGCTCCGCGTGGAAAGCATCGGAATCAATCTCGAGCCAGGAAGTTGCCTGCTCTCTCGCCTTTTTAACCTTATCTGCTCTAGACCTCAAGGCCCAACGAAACCGATCATGGATTGATGAATAAGTCACCATCGTAAGCTCACATGAAAGAATTGATCCATTTGCACTGCACCAGACTTGCGCCTGTAAATTTTTTTTTCCCTTAGTGTAGTCCAAGACAAGGGTACTCAGCAGATTGCATCACTCGTTGTACGCGGATCGCCAGGGAACATGGCCTCGAACCTTTTTTTTTTTTTTCCTTGTCCGTCGGGCTCTTATCATATGTTCGCGCGGTGCCTGCCAAGCCGCGCAAGAAGAAAATGCGAAAGAGCCGGACTCCCGTGGCTCCCGGCCATTCCATTGGGAATTCCAGCCCAGAATGCACAGCTGGACGGCTGGAACGGGCGCTATCAAGCTGCCAGTACAGGGCTACGCGTACAGAAAGAGGCTGAGGAACGAAGGAAACGACAACACCTAAACTATCGTTTTTCTTAGTGTGCGCTGCGTGCGTCACCTCCCAGAACCCCACCACCCGCATTACATCATATCCTGGGATTGGGCACAGGTAGTATCAGCAACGGGTAACAAGGGAAATGGGCTCGGGAGGATCCCAAGGGTCTCTCGGCTCTCCTCCTCTGTCAGTGCAATGTGCATCACACACCTCGCTCTCGGCAATTTCACCGGATGATCACCGAAGCTGACGAGCCTGCATACATCATAGGTAGGTCCAGACTGCCAAAGAACCCTTGGAAAATCCAATACTACCGACACGGTACCAATCCTGGCAGAGCGGGCATCTGCGTCCATTTTCTTTCAATTCTCGTAAACTGCAAGACACAAAACCGTACGACGATCCGGTGTTCATTCTCGCTCGTGACTCTTCTGACTCTTCTCTCTCACTTACACCCAATTGCGAATACCAAGTGACACTTGTCTGCCCTCTCGCCAGATCAAAGTGAACATATCATACCAAGCCAACCCTTGAGCTCGGCACTCTCGGATCTTTATCCAACTTATATAATCAACTTGTGCCAACAACAACCACATTGACCAAACCACTTACACCATGATTACAATGACGGAAAGGCCACTGGAGCAGATCCGAAGGGAGACCAAGGTCGCCCAGAGGACGCCACACCTTCGCAAGAAGAACATTACGCCAACGGACCAGATCGACTCGCTGGACAACATCACGGGCTTTGCCTACCACCACGACGGGCCCTACGACGCGACCCTGGCCTCGCGGAATAGAAACCCCAAGTACGCCCCCGTCGAGGCCGTCAAGGAGAGCAACATGGAGGCCCTCAAGGCCACCCCGATCGAGCACATCCAGGACTCGCTGCGCAAGAAGGTGCCCCTCTCCGGCACCGCCGTCATCCCTCCCGGCGAGGAGGACTTTGCCGGCCGCAGGATGGACTACGAGGAGGGTGCCGACCTGATGAGGGAGGAGGAGGCTGGCGGTGGTCCTTACCGTAGGTGGAAGGACTACGACTACGTGAGTTTTGTCTTCATTTCGAATATACATGAAGTCCAGGAACTATAGCCGCTGACACACATTATAGAAATACTCCCCCGAAGACCTCAAGGGCAAGGGAGAGGAGGGCTTCCGCATGGACCGCCGCGCCAAGGCCAACCCGCGCTCGGAAGGCCTCGAGGGCACCGGTGTCTACGAGATGCAGCCGAGCGGCCGCGCCAGGGGCTCGTCATCCTCGTCTCCCAAGGGACCCGAGAACTACACCATGGTGCGCCAGCGTAGCTACAGCTCCGGCGCCGGCCCGTCGTCGCCGAGGGCCTCGGGCTCGGGCGTGGACCAGAGCAACACCAGCGGCAAGCGTCTCTCGATTGGCGGCATCAAGAGGCGCATCGGCAGCTTGCGGAGGAAGTCAAACGACAGTGACTACGTCTAGATCGACCCACTGAGTCGGGACCTGTGACATGTTACGTTCCACATTATATCCGCAGACACAGGGTTCAGATATGGCTCCGGGGAAAAGGATTCTGTATAACTATCATTGATAGAAGGCGTTCCGGGACTGCGCGGGCCAGCGTAGCGATATTGGGCCATGATTATATTTCATTCACGTTTTGGGGCTTTTAGAATGCCAACATAGCTACGACTATAAAGGAAAATACCAATTGTCTTAGAGATTTGCAGGGTCTCTGACTATTCCTCGCGCTGTAGAAACCGGGAACTCTAAGATTCTGATCAACTAGTGCAAGCACCTCGGACTACCATACATTTCGAACGGGCTGACAAGTCGGCAAGGACCTGCGGCCGCAACGACAAAAATCGATTGCAAGCCAGAGCCGGACTGCATGTGAATATGCGCTCCCTCCGTCAAGCGCGACACTACCTACCAGAACCTACGTAGGTACGGCCATACAGTCGGGTCGAGTTCAAGGCCGGCTTCCCGTCTTCGGGTCCGTCGGAAAGGCCTCGAACTTGCCCCCGGTGGGACGCGGACTTGTCTTGTCGAATGGCCATCGAGCAAGCACGGATATAACGGCTTGCGAGTGTAAGAACTTTACATGTGATGATCTACAGGTTTCAGTTCTCAGCCTCGATATAGTGTCGTTATTAGACTCTATAGACCTGCATGTTCGAGAACAATTCACCATTGGAAATCAGTTGTTTCTATTCCAGTTCGAAAAAAAAGACTATGATGTACCGGAAGTCTCACGTAATTGCAGTTACCAGAAGTTTAAAACATGGCACTTCATTCCATAGTATACACGACTAAGGATATTGAAGATATAGATAAATTGTTGCCAAAAGTAGAACTCAGGGGAATCCAGAACACCTCCCGCGCTCGAACCCAAACGCTTGTTGCCCAGCCCGACCAATACTATCGTTTCATGATGATGTGAGTCCCCTTTTTTGCGCGACGCTGAACACCCAACCACGCCAGCCGGGAACTACTCGTTCTACACGGCAAAATCTGCATGGCTGCTTGGATGCTGGTATCTTTGGTATTAGACATTATTACCATTCGTGTCTCGTAATTCAAAGAGATTAAAACTCTATGCGACGACTTCGGTTCGGCCGCGGCGGTGCTCGCCGTTCAGACCGTCGTCGCTGTCCAAGTCCGAGCCAAGCTGCTCATCCTCGTCGTAGTCCTGACCCTTGTGCTCTCCGGCTGCCACCCAGGAGTCGCGGTCGTTGAGAGGAGCATCTTGGCCGGACAGGTCGAGACCCTCGGAGCGAGCCTTGATGTTGTTACGGCGCCTTGTTGACAGAGTGCGAGCACGAGTCGACAGTTTCGAGGAGACGGCGGCGTTGTTGGTGACCCAGTTCGTCAGCGAATCCTCGCAGTCCTGAATAATGGCCTTGCTAGCCTCATATCCATCGTAGGCTGCGCGAGTCTCGCCGGGAGTGACTGGGGTATCATCGATAAGTTCCAAGAGATGCTTTCCGTAGCCGGCGATGATGGCAACCTTTTCGCAGTGCTCGCGCAGAGCATCGAACTGGTATGTGTAGGCAGCCTTGACCTTCTCGCGCGTGATGTTGGACAGCTGGGCCTCAGCTACCAGCGATTCGGCTTCGGCACGGACAAGCTCTTGCTCGAGCACAACAATCTTTGGCGAGTTGGGCTCCTTGTACTTGAGCTGGGCGATCTGGTCGGTGATCTTCTGCTTGCCTGGAAACGGAATCAAGTCAGCACGAATCGTCATACACGGCTGTGGTGGATAGCTTACGGTCTCTGCTGGGCTGGACTGATGCCTCAATGTTTCTGATACTCTTCATGGTGACACGGTACTGGTCGTAACGGTCGATGTACTGATCCTCCAGCTCGCCGATCTCGTACAGAAGGACACCAAGTTTGTCGGTGACGTCGGAAACATCCTCGTCGCCAGCCTCTCCCCAGATGGATAATTGTTGCTGGAAAATTCCATTAGTATGACTATATCAGTACGTCGCGCGGTCGAGGGTACATACGGCGACTTCCATGCGCTCTCGTGCCACCTGTTCCAGACTGCGCATCACGTTCTTCTCCATCTTAACGAGCTGGGTGAGCTTCTTGGCCAGGTCAGGGCCAAAGGCGCCGGCTGCTTTGCCGCGGATCGCATGGCCTGCGGGGGTATAAGTTAGCACGTGAACCGGATCAGAGGCGGAATGTGGAATGCGATCATACCGAAAGGGCTCTTGCCGAACAGGCGACCGGACTTGGTGCTCGAGGTCGGCGGGGGAGGGCTCTGGAAATATCTAGGTCAGCAACCGGACTGCAGATGAGTATTTCGACAGCAGTAAAGATCCGTACCTGAATCTGCGAGGCGGTTGGCGCCCTGGTCTGGCGCATAGAGTATGTGCGATGCATGATGACGGTTGGTTATGGTGGGGGGTATCGTTGAATATCGTTGTGTGGTCTGCCGCGTTGCTGTGGGCTAAGTTATGGTTCAGGGTAGAGTGGCATCAAAGAATAAAAATTGTTAACAAAGGGGGTTCGCGGGGATGACGACTAGTTATATAGAATTTTTGGCTGGGAGACCAGGCAGGATGCGTTCCGGTGAAGGTAGAAGCCGAAACGCCAATGGTGTTTGGACCTCTGTCTCTCCATCACTCGACTCTTGTCTGGCGTAATCACTGTATGTACCTACCGACACATGCGGGATAGTCGGGGGACAACATACCTGAGCAGTGCTGCGTTCGCTCGCTACTCCTACGTCATCACTCATGCAGTTAGGGACTAGCGCTGGAGCGGTGCGCTGAAGGAGCCTAGGGAGCCCAATCTTTTGCCAATCCGGTGCGAAAACCAAGTGGGCAGTGAACCTTTCTGGGGGCCGTCGCCCGTTCCTGAAATTGTCAATTGGCACAGATGGCATCACCAGAAACGGCACCGATCACCATAATCGACTAGGTTGGGGGTGGAATAGGTAGAGATGTTCGGCACATTCGAACGCCCTGTCATGGCACTTTGGCAATCCGAGTTTGGAAATGCCCATGCCGCACCTACGTCCGTCTGTTTGGGACCCTGCCTCAAAAGCCTTGCTGCTTTTAAGTTGTCAACCAGCAAGTCCCCGAGATTGACTCTGGTCTGGCATGAACTCTGCTCTCTCTTTTAGATGGACGAATGAGCATGTTATGAAGAGTGTCAGATGCGTCTAGAATGCTATTGTTATGTGATATGACTATAAGTCTCAGCCCATTGCCCATCTCTGGAGCACACTTGAAAATTCAAAGAATACCTGTTTGTTCATATATAGACAATACGTTTCATACTTCTCGAAGCTCTCCAAACAATTCGGGAATCAAACATGGATTACAAGATCTAAGATCATGCTGGAGACTCAAGGTGGAGCCGACACGAATGTAACATCAAGGGTTTTTTATATTAACATCAAAGACCCATCGCTACCTTACTGCCAGAGCATATATATATTTTTCCCGGGATCAAACTCAACTACCGACCGTTGGTTACGACCGGAAGTGCTCAGTATGGGCTTTTATGTCTCTGGACAAAAGGGGTCATCGAGCTGGTCAGTCTTGATACAGCCTCACCCAATGGTCAGGGCGAGCAGCGCCTACCTTGCAGATATCAGCACAACAACTTATCAGTGATTGACTTCAAGCTATTCCAGGCACCGCGACGCGGGTTCAAGATCGACTGAAACGGATCTGTCTACCAGTAATTACTAAAAGCGGCGGCAATCATATTATGGCCGGTCTGTTTGTTGACTGGGGGCCACTGGAGGGATACGTGGACCCGTAAACAAAGCCGGCAAGTCGGGATGCAGAAGCGGGCTCGAGAAACACTATTGCCGCCTACTCTGCGATCCGCTGGGCAACCGATGATGGCCAAGCAATTTCATCGGTAATGCGAAAGAGGGCCGCTTCTGCTGGCAGATCTACCACTCGCTTTAACCAGTCTGGGCCTGGCACAGAGCGCAAAGGACATTACGTAGTGGCCGCTCCGACTGTCTCGGTTCAGCCGTTTGACAGAGAGGTCCAAAGCAATACGCGACGTCATCAAGCAATTGGGGATGATTTGCGTGTATCAAAGCCTTGTCCCCACGGTTGGTCTCTGGGGCTTCTCTGATGCAGAATTGAGTATATGTCCGATAGGTAAGTATCGATTCAAGCGCCTGGCTCGTAGAACATATCCCGGGCTACCTTTTGTATCGTGCTGCATGGTTGTCCTGTCAAAAGACCAACCCAATATTTTGGGGCCACCTTTTTACCTTGAGAGATCGGGAGAGGTCGATCACCAAAACTGGGGCTTGATTTGCGGACATAAATGCACAGGCGGGCGGCGAGTAACAAACCTTGACTTCAATCGCGTAACGGTCACAAAATGCACCGCCACGCCCACGGTGGTTTGGGTGGCTCCTGCCTTGTGGCACATGTGTTAGTGGGTTGGATTAGTGCAACACCACTCTCACAACGCACCTTCCATCCTATCATGAAGCCGCATTGAAATTCTAGAAATATTTGATTTCGCGTCGCATGCATCCATTGATGGGGGTTGCCATTCGTCATACTCGCCTGATATCTCTAATAACTATCGACTTGAATAAAATCGACCTTGCGAAGCGGGTTGATATGATCGGCGTCCGCGAAATCACCCCAGGCGCGTGAAGGTGGTTTCAAACCTCCAGTCTCTTGAGCCTTCCACTCTTGTTACATCGTCGCGGTGTAGATCTGGGATATTCGTCCCACATATTCACGTCCCGGATCACGCCTCAATTTCGATCCATGAGATTCATTTTTATTTTTCTAGATACCCAGAACACCAGAAAATTGTTCTTGTCCACATTTACAATGTTTGGCTATTCGCAGCTGCTGCAACCAGTCTTGTAGTCCTGCATCCAGCTTCTTTCATGCACCCTCAGCCGCCGTGACGATGGACCGCTCGGGTAGGACGGTGGAAGACTCCATCGACTTAACCGGCTTCACGTCGGACGAGTCAGAAAGGGTTCCTGCAAGCCCGCGATGGCCAATCCGGCCGAATCAGTCAAGCCCGCCACGTCGCCAGTTCTCACTCGCGCGCCTGCCCATCAGTCCACCAGCTTTGGCACGACCGTCCTCGTCAGGGCGGCCATCCCTCACGGCCGGAGAACATGTCACACACCCTCAGAACTCGGCCGCCGCCGCAACTTCCAGGGCTCATATTTGGCGAAATCAACATACTTCCCAGGAGCCCGGCAATCAGCACGTGCCGCCAAGGATGGAGTGGACGACGGACAAAATAGAAGAATCTTTGCGCACACTCTCTGGCGATGTTGGCATACAAAACGCGAGGCAGACATATCGTCTCCTCCACTCCGCTTGGAAGGCAGCGCCCACCAAGACATCGCACGTCTCCAGGAAGAATTGGTTTGCCGACATGAAACCGATGTATCCTGTCGAACCCGGCAACGGCACCCTCAAGATGAAACTCAAGGCAAGTCTCTCTTCAGCCTTCCTGACGAAAACAGTTACTAATTATATACAGCAAGTGAGCCCAGGTCGAAGTAGCAAGCAAGAAAAGCGTGAACACTACCCAGTAAAAAGCATCACAACGGATAAAGAGGCAGTCATGAAATATGATTTCCACCATGTCCATATCTCCAAGAACATCCTTTCCCCCAATACGATGCTTGGTTTCGTTCCTCATCTACGCGATTTGCAAGACCACGAGGAACCCAAGTACAGACACTGGCTTAAGGAGCTGGAAAGTATGGACAAGATTTCCGGGTTTTCCACGTTGAGTAGAGAAGACAAGGTGAGGCAAACTCTCCAGAAGGAACGAGCATCGGCTTTGCTGCCCCATCTGGATACCTGGCTAAAGAAACTCTCCATTGATGGATGCTCAAAATCCGCGCTCGTTCAACACATGGCGAGTCAAACTGATGCTGTAACACCTCAGCAAAAGTCCAGTATCCTTCAATCTTATGGAGATGGCAGTGATTCCCGACTTTCCAAGGTAGCAGCCTCGTTCACAGAAGCATTCGATCGAGTTTTCAACGATGAGGAACGAGAAGAGGAGGCTGTGACGCTCCGGGACGTCCTACTTCTAGACGAGTCCGTGGACTCTGTCATCGACCTGAAGAAAAACCTCAAGGACACGCCGAGCCAAGCCAAACATAGCGAAGAAGGCATGACTGTAGAGTCCTTTCTCGAGATCTACTCTCTTCTTGGCTGCATGATCTGCTCTAGCCACTCATGCGAGCATGGAGAATACGGTGCCAAGAACGAGCGCCAGCGATTCTCGTTAGAGGCTGATGGTTTTGCGCAGCTTATTCGCCAGAAGTCTATCGCATCTCCTCGAGCCACTCGAGCGCCATCATTGACAAGCTGTGGCCAAGATTGTTATCTGAATCAGTATTGGGAGTCCCGCGACGAGCCTTGGAGTGACAAGGAGAGTATCATGCTGCTGAAGACAGCTGTTGCCTTGCTTGGGGATACTGGTGTACCGGTCCCATGCTTAGCATCCGAGTTTATCGGAAGGCCATGCTGGGATGTGAATGTACAACTTCGATTCTTGGACCTACAAATGCCCAGCGACATGCCGGCCCCTCTGAAGAAGCCCAAACCAGTGCCTTGGTACGACCGTCACAAGAAGATGTTGATTGGGGACTGGGAAGAGCAGACGATCACGCACGAGCATCAGAAAAAGGACCACTTGTATCCTTGTAGCCACGACGGACCTTGCACAAAAGAGACCTGCGACTGTGCTAGGAATGACCTCTTGTGCGAGCGCTTCTGTCAGTGTACAGCAGAGACATGTGTCATCAAATTTACTGGGTGCGCTTGCCACTCGCTTGGCAAAACCTGTCTTCCACGAAGCAAAGGAGAGAAGCCTTGCATATGTGTGCAGCTCAACCGAGAGTGTGATCCGGCTCTGTGCAAAGGCTGTGGGGCGATCGAGCGGGCAGATCCAAGAAATGCAGACGATGATCATCTGCATTCGCACGGCTGTCAAAACTGCGCGCTGCAGCGCGGTAAGTCCAAGTCACTCATGGTTGGAAAATCAACCATCGAGGGTTGTGGATACGGGCTTTTTACAACCGAGGACGTTCAGCAAGGAGATTTCGTCGTCGAGTATGTGGGCGAGCTCATCTCCCAAGACGAAGGGGTTCGTCGTGAAGCACGGCGCGGCGATCCCTTCGACAATGGGCCCAAGTCGTCGTATCTCTTCACCCTTCTTGACAAGGAAGGCATATGGGTTGATGCTGCCATCTACGGGAATCTGAGCAGGTTCATCAACCACCAAGAGAACGACGAAGAAGGCGGGGGACCGAACATCATGCCGCAGATTGTCTACTCTGGCGGCGAGTACCGTATCAAGTTCACCGCTTCTCGAGGGATCATGGCCGGCGATGAGCTCTTCTTTGATTATGGTAAGGAGTTTCCGAACCTGACCAAGAAAATGCTAGACGAGAAGGACGCCGAAGAGGTAAACAAACGAAAGTCACATTCCGAGGAAGTGGCTCAAGAACCTGCAGCGACTACTTCAGAAACGGCCCCGAACCCTGGGCGTAAAAGGCGAGGCAGACCTAGAAAGGCACCTCGAGATGCATCCCGGGAAGAAGCCGCCGAGGCCAGCGATACTAGTAGCACCGACCTGATCAGTCGAAGGCGCGTCAAGAAACGGCCCGCTAGATACGACGATTGAAGGCAGCGCATTCTTGACTACGGCCAGGATAGGGCTTCTACAATACATATGTCTGAATAGCGAGAACGAAAGGACGTTTTCACTTCCCATTTAATTAATTGGTAAAAGGAAATATCGACATGACGGGGGAACTTTTGATGTGGCGCAGCGCGATGACCGCGTCTGGTCCCTGCATTAAACCCAATCATTCCAGCCAATCCCGTTGGGCATTTGAGTGTCAGATGGGCTACTATTACCCCGTCGAGGCTACCACCAGCCAAGGAGTTCGCCGGCCGGCGAGAAACAAGGGATTATAATCAAGGAAGGAAATATTATTGACAATGCTGCTGTCGTCCTCATCTTCTGTTTCGCGCTGTTACTTTCTTCTTGAGATCCGCGGTTGTCCGGCTGTGAGGGATAATTAAGGCGACGATTGTTGTCCAGATTCCGAATTTGTTTGATACACAGGCAACATCGACCGGCTGCGAAAAGGATGTCACATCCTCAACATCGCACAGCGGCTGAATGGGAAAAACACAGAGCTGAGATCGAAAGGCTCTATGTACAAGAGAACCGGACATTGCAATGTGTCATGGATCTGATGAGCCAGAGTGGCTTCACGGCAACGTAAGGATTCTTTCTCCCTTATCCTGTCGTTAATCCTTCCTCTGTTCGTCTGTTCAGAATTACTCTCAAAAGCTTTCTGGACTCTCCTTTCACAAGCCGTTTATATGCTCTCTCACACCGATGTCATGAGACCAATGCGATTTAGCATAACATCCCCCAACATGGACCATGTACACTGACATCGGCTTCTCGACGGGCTAGGACCAAGATGTACAAAACTCAACTCAAGCGATGGAAACTGTTCAAAAACAACCGGGTGGCCGATGTGGCCGCGATTCTGCGCTCGCAATGCCGGCGCACCACTGTGCGGAACGGCCGCCGAGTTGACACGCAAACCTATCTCCGGCGCAAGGGTGTCAATGCTGATGAAATACTGCGGCTGGCCCCTGCGGACGCATTGGCGAGGCCACCGTCTCCCATGCAGGTTAGTACTCGGCGTTTTTCTTTCCTTCCGCGGCATGTCTTTCGAGGTGTGATTCAGACACGGCTTTGTCCACTGTCTATATAGAGGCATGAAACAACTCACATTGCTCCTGCTATCCAAATCGGGATATCCAACTCTCCACGTTGCTCTTACACGACCCAAAATGAGAAATGACTGACACCACTTGTTGAATAGGCCGTCCTCCTTGGTCTATCGACTACTCCAGGAGAATTGGGCACGAAAGAGATCGTGGGCGGCTGGCTCCTCCGGGAGTGCGAGCGGCTCGAGGAGCAGATGGCCATGGCCATGGTCATCGATTCCGGTATTGAGTGCGAGCCGGTCGAGAAGGACAGGCCGCTGCTCATCTACTGCGAGAGCACAGCTAGCAAGCTCGCAGCCGAGTATTATGATGCCATATGGTGAGTGTCTTTCTCCTTCTTCTCTTTTTCATCCTTACTTCTCTGTTTCGTCTATTATTCCCTAGAACGAAAACATTTCATATGGCTGACCAAGGAGGCAAAAACTTCTCAGGCTCCTCCAAAAATCGCAACGCGAACAGGGATGGGCCCTCGCCAACACGGTCTTTGAGCGACTGCATACTCTGTTGGACGAGTCGGAGCATCTCCTCTATCCGATATTGAATCTGCTGATGATCATTCTCGCCCTGCCGCCGGGCTCGGATACCGCGGCCGCCACGGCCATGGCCGACATTCACCGCGCGCTATGGGACTACCTCTCCTCGTACGCGCGGATTCAATTTGGGGCGGACCATGGCGTCAACCATGTACTCGGGAAGCTGAGCGAGCTTTTCTCACGGCAGAAACAGCCCGAAAACGATACGACAGTCGGTGGCAACGGAGATGACCGGTACGACCTGTTATACAGCATTGTGTCGGATGCCGTGGACGCTATCGGTGCCAAAAAGGACGAGTCCGGCAAACAGACCATGTATTACGATATCGTCAGTCTGTGGTATGCCGAGACACTCCAGTAAGTACACTGACACGCATGTTTTGTGCTTCATTCGGCTGGGGGTGTATTCCAGAGAGTCGAGGTCGGGAAAATACCAGACCCCGGGACCAAAGCATCACCGCCCCATCGGCAAACGTACGCCGCGATAAGAACAGAAAAGGCTAATACTTCATCTTGCGCGTCATTCAGAAGCCACCGAGGCCACCGGAAGCACGGGTACCGACCACGACTGCACCTAGGCGAAGACGAGATGCTCGCACTCCTCGACGCCGGGAGAGCTGCCGGGGCCGGGACAGGGCCCGGCGCCGCGTCATCGTCGTCGTCATCGTCATTTCCCGGGCGTCGGCAGCAGCAGCAGCAGCAGCAGCAGCACGGACATCCGGCCCATGCTATGGACCCGGGCACTGAGAATCTAGACTTGGGCCTCGTCGATCCAGACCTGCTGGACTTGGACCTCGCCGCCGTCCAGTCGTACCTCCTGCTCGACCTCGGCTGGCAGACGTCGTGGCGCGACCCCGCGGTCCGCGACTCGTGCGCCGTTCTTCTCGAAGCCAAGCGGCATGCCGGCGTACCGCCCGACGAGACCGAGGTCAACTGCCTGACGGCCATGGCGCTATACGAGTGGGCGCAGAGCTGTGCCGCGTCGTCGTCCCCGTGCACTCTCGTCCAGCAGCAGCAGCAGCACGCCGCGTGGCTTCTCTCCGAGGCCGTCTCGCTCGACTGGGACCTCTCGGGCGCCAGCATCTACAACTTTGAGGGCCTGCTGCTCCTGCAGGAGTGGTGCGCCGAGGCCGGGGACTGGGCCGGCCTCGAGGCCGTTCGCCGCCGGAGCCGGGAGTGTCTCGACATTCTGTTTGGCGAGTGGGGCGTGTGAAGAATCGAGGTCGAATACATGAGCGCAGGCAGAGCCTGGGATTTTATTGTTTTCCGGAGACATTAATAACCTGCGTATATGGTCAACGGCGTTTAGATAGGTTCAGCCTCCAGGTATGGTACACGTATCGGGCCGAGCTATTATGAATTATGCGGAATGTAGATCTACCTGACGTAGATTTTGAGCTTGAACGTCTTCCATGACATTCTCACATCACCAGTTGATGCCCTTCAGCAATATCGTCAGTTTTGCAGCACCATTTTTGATTTTCACTATAAGTTGAGCAAGTTGGAAAGTCAAGCAAGTGTGTCGCATTCTGTTTTCATGCCACAACATGGCCTACATGGCTCCAGATGACTCCCGAATCTCTGCGAGTTGCACGCTTCAAAAAATACTTGACAAATAAAACAAAACAATAGAGCTCGGGAATACAAATGATCCCGAGTGGCATCGCTGAACGCCCCAATTGAAAAAGATGTTCCCATCGGAACATGTCAGCTTCACACGACGATGTCTGAAGCATCGGTGTTTCTCCCTCCTTATGCGAGGCCTCCGTGGCCGGATATCTTGCGAGAAAATGCAAATGAGAGTCGTGAAATTCGTGCCGTTTTATACATCTATAGTTGCGCCCGTTTGCGTTTTCCTCTTTCTTTCGAAAATTTCCCGTCTTTGTTGCCTAATTAATCAATGGTCATTCTGCTCGGGAGGGCGGACTGCTTCACGTCGTTCATGGAGTAGGACGCCTGGTCCTTGTCCATGTCGCGTCGAGGGCTGCTCTGGAGATGCTGCTTCAGGCCGGCGCCGAAGTTCATCGTGCAAACCATGCAATTTACAATGGTGATGACGATGAGGATGATGGTAATGACAGCAAATGCCGTCATCGACTTCTTGACTGGTGCGTAGTACGGCCCCTTGACCGGATCGTAAATTCGCGACAGCTTGAAGATGAAGTAGGCAAGAGCACCGAGATAGAGGATCATGATGCAGACCATGCCCCATTTCCATTCCCTCCGAGTAAACCACGCGGCGCAGAGGAGGATGGCGATGGTGACGGGAATAGCGGCGCACGTCAGGCCAAACTCTGCTTCGGTCGATCCACCCTTGGCTCCTTTGCTTCCACCGGCGACAACGACTAGGAACTGAATGGTGAAACCGATAAAGAAGAAGAAATCAAACTTCAGCAGAGCGATGTAGATCTGCAGAGCGAATTAGTGATACCGCTGGTTTGTTGTCGAAAACAATCATGATACATACCTGGTAGTGGAGGAATCGCTTCTTCATGCGATAGTCGGCTCCAATATGCTTGAGGATATCCCAAGCAAACTCCTGGTATAGCTTCCAAGCGACGAAGCTGTAGCAGATGGTGCCGACACCAATGACGCAGGGGATGGCGATCAGAATGCCCTGGACGTCGTTCCAGACGGTCAAGTCTTGAACGGCATTCTGGGTGATCAAGATATCGACAGCCTCGCGGATTTGATCGACCTGGATGGATGTATAGACCATCAAAGCGAGGTTTGCGATACAAATACCAATGACCTGAATTGTGTTCTTGACACGGAGCGCATCCCAGACCAGAACAAGCTCGTAGAGGAAACCGAAGATGAAGAGTGCGAGGAAAGTCGGGATCGTCTTGAGCTGCGACTGGACCTTCTCGTCCGAGTTGTAAGGCGACTGATCGGTGTCCTTCAAACTCTCATTGAACTTGGCGAAGACATATCTGGGATGGAGGTCAGCTGCGATCTCGTCCGGGCGAATGCGAAATGACAGAGCGAAAGCCTACCCTTCAAAAGCAATGCACAGGATGAGCTGGACGACGGCGACGAGAAAGTATGCGCGCGACCACTTCTTCTTGAAGAGCTCGGCGGTGCTCCTGGCCAAGCTCGCGGCACCCTGCTTGGAAGACATGTGTGGTGGAAATGACTCGACGTATTGGGGTTGTCGCGGCTGGTGGTGTTGATGTTGCGCCTGCTCCTCGGAGAACTGGGGGTACTGGGCGTAGGTGGTTTGTTGTTCGTTGAAGCCAGGATCGCCTTCGAGCAGGGACCGGCGCGAGTCTTGCTTGAAAGCCAGGGCGGGCAGCTGTGATACGGGACTCCTCGAAAGACAGAGGAGTCGCGACTAACTGTTATTTTTTTCAGGTAGGAGAGAGGGCGGTTGGCCGGGCCCTTTTTGATTGAAGGCGCTTTTGGGGGGTCCCTAGGAGGTCCTTGGGGGGGCGCCGAGCCAAAATAAGTCTGCCTTTTGCTGGGATGTCTCACTTAAACGGGAGTGGCGCTTATGCCCAGGTGGTCTTGGCAGAGGACCAGGCAATCAATTAAACGAACGGCAGCAGCGCGCGTGCCCCCGGGCTTCACCGTAGAAAACGGCTTGTTGTGGGGTTGGGGGGGGGGAAGGAGATTATTGAGGTTGGCGATGAGAACTTTGACGATGCGGAAAGGTGAAAACAAAAAAAACCAGAGTCAAGAATGCTTGCTGCCTATATCTAGCGGGATCAAAAAGGTTAACACACACGCGAAAGTTCAATCGGCTGCTTGATAGCTGATGGTTCGGCTGAAACAGGTCTGAGGGAGTTTGATCCGTGACGAGGGTGACGAGGGTGACGGGCGAGAGGGCCCAAGGGCAACCACCAGGACAGGTAGCGCAGCCAAGCAGCAAAGCGCAGCAGAAGGCAGCGCAGTGCAGCAGGGGTTTAGCAGCACGCACCTTGCAGAAGGATTGGCTTCTGTTTCTGGGCTAAGGCGGGCTGATGCTGACTGCGGTTGTCCTTCGGCTGATGATGATGATGAGGATGATGATGATGATGGGGGGTTCGTGCTGCTTACGGGGGAAGCAAGCTATGCTGGGTGATTGTTTTGTTCTGGTTCTAACCTTTTGGTTTCTTAATACAAGTCGTACGACTTCTTCAACGAGAGACCGGGTATACGGTTGTCGGAAAGCTTGTTATGCAGAGAGAGGAAAGGCGAGTAATGATCGGTCCCCCTATGGTGGTCGCATGCCCGTGATGCGCGGACTGGAAGGATGGGATGGGATTGGCTTGGCTTGGCTTGGCTCTGAATGCCGAATAATGCAATTGCTTGGTTGCCGAATATGATAGATGCTTTCCCCCCTCCAATTCCGAATGTCTGATTGACTGTCTGTCCGTCCGTTGGTCGGTCTCGCACAGCGGCAAGGTTGTCAGGCAGGAGTTCCGAGTGAGTAGTGATAGGCCGTGATCTGATTCAAGAGCGAACAGGCTTGGGCGAGATGCAAAGTGATGATCAACGAGTGGATGGGCAGAGCGGACCCGCGAGGCAGCGCAGACGGGCTGGTTTTTAATACACAGAGGCAGAGGAGACCCGAGGATTGAAAAGAAGTCAGTAAAAACGAGAATCCATCGATCTGGACTCTGGAAAAAGCCGTGCACACGCTTTTTCCCATGTGCTTGGCTTGATTAAACTAATGTATCTACGGAGGGAGATGGGCTGTGCAGAAGGAAGTGCTTGTGCTGCGGACGCCTCGCCAGAGAACCCAGCAGAGCCCAGCAGCCAGCAACCCAGTAGAGAACCCAGGCCGGGGTAGGACAGGACCCGGGTGTTGGAAAGGTGCCCGCCGAATGGGGTTCCCCGTAGCAGTTACAGTGTGAGGAAATACGCTGATGTAACCACAAGCCCCCTCCCCCTTCTCAACGGCGCACAGCATACATACGAGCCCGCCAAGTTTTGCTCAGAGGGTGCAATTCTGCCTTGTGTTTGCTTTGCTCTGCTTTCCATCTCTGCCGTGCTGCGCTCTGCTTTGCACCTCGGTTTTCTCCGTGTCTACACTGTTCTCCTGACAGTTTCAGCGTGGGATGCCACAAGGCACTAACAACTAAGAAATGAACAGCCACGAATTTAGCTGGAGACAGAGTCCCACTCCACGATACATCCCTGCCCCGATTACCCGGACCTTCGTTGCTGTTGTGTGAATGGAAATGGCAGTCAGTACGAAGCAGATGCTGCCTCACTGCAATTAATCAATATTTTATTTCTCCGACGGCGAGCTCCTATGATGGAGTGTGCTCTGGCTGACCAGATACGTCTGGTAGGGCGGCTGGTTCATTCTCTTGGACCCCTTCATATATTCCAAGGTGCCCGTAATACTTAGCACTCCCGAAGCTCGTCTTACCGATCCCACTTCTATTATTGAAGGTTCAACTGACAGCAACAAGCCTGCAGGGTCTCTACACTAACCTTAGAGAGGACAAGTTCAGTACCACATGTGCGCCGTCTACCGTACGGGCAAACTTTCCGAAAGAATCGTCGAGTGGTGGCTCTGCAGAGCCAGCAGTGGTACTACATACGATAAACTCAATCTTAATTATTGATTCAACGAACGAGCAGGTCAGGCGTTTCTCACACCTGTGGCCGGAACAGACCATTGCTTTTGAGCTCGACGATCATAGTCAAGGTCAAGTCGTTCCACAACAAGGCTCACTTGATACTCCTTAGCGGGTTCAACCTACGACATCTGGATTATGCAGACCGAACCTTGACGATAATAGAAGCTGGGGGTTCTCCGTCGTCTTTTTTTCTTCTTCTTCGTGTGTACAGTATCAGTTCACGGCCCCGAGCTTCCTATTGCCATTGGTTTTGTTGGTATGAGGGGACCCGGTGCCAAGGATGGGAAAGACTGGAAGCGAAAATTTACAGCTGCCAAAGGGTTTCGTCGTTTCGAACATAGCATGTCGCCCAACGTTGGAACCCTGCTCGGCTGGAACCCCCCCTTGGCCCATCTTACAGAGAAGCCGACGTTCGAGACGAATATGGGATCCCCCCTGCAGCATCTGACGGCAAGAACACACTTTCAAAGAGAAGGCATGGCAATAACAGCCATTGTATGACCTACGTGTTACTAGCAGAGAGAGGCACAGCTCGGCATGCAACACTACCTACATGGCATATAATAGACGACGCCGCAGATGCTCAGCCACTATAGTGAGAAGACTCTGTTCAAAACTTGGCAACAAGAGCAACGTCAATGGCTATTGCTAGGCGAGCGAGGTAACTTTCAAGAACAATTGGTTCGGCACTCATGACCGACCACACAGAGTACATTTCATTGCCTCTGTAATAAGTCGGCCGAGTCAGTGTCTCGCTAATGAGTTTAGCAACCCCCAAGAAGCTCCGCAGAGACCAGGCAACTTTTTCTCTCCATTCTTCCATCGTCTTTATTTTTCGCATCCAGAGCAGCGAGGAGATGGCGAGAAGACAATTTCCGGGGAACGGCACTTGTTGCTTGGTAGCCCATCGTGGGGCCAATGGGATTTTATGGGGAACGCAATACGAAGAAGCCCCGAATGCAAGCAGAGTTCCGCCGCGACCCCCCAGGGCGACCAGGCGACGTCTCGTTGGAGGGATTGCCGAAGATCCGACGATCTCTTTCCCAAAGGATGCCGCTCGAGAGCAGACAATCAGGCAATAGTCTGAGGCATACGAGCTCTGGTCCCCAAATTTAATGTCATTGCAGTATCATTGCGAGGTACGTGACTTGCGTGGAATGTCAAGCAACTTGCGTGGAGTGTCAAGCAAAAATGGCCGATCTATAAAAACCTGTTCCGAGAACTTCAGCCCAGGACGCAGCAGCCGATTTCCGATGCGAGGGATTCCGTTGCCGTCAGTTACCCGTCGGTGATGAGGTACAGTACGTAGGCTTGAGACATACATCCTATTGACTGTGTCCCTCGCACGTGTACTGCTTGCTCGTGGCTCCAGATCGATTCAACGAGTACCTTTGGGTTCTGCCTTGTGTGCCGTGCGTGTTGACTTCACAGGTACAAAGGCAGCCATTACTCACACACACTAGCTCACCGAAGACAGGAGCAGAAGCCATGGCATGACAACAGTAGTACTATCGTGAACAGCGAGGTGGAGTTTACTGGTTTGATACGCTAGAGCCTAGGCTTTCCCGAAATATGAACCCTCGGACACGCTCAGCTTCAATGTTGTTGTTACCTGGCGGACAAATCGTCTATACGCAAGTGCCTTCCGCCATATATACTGTACTACTCAGGCTGGCATATGCATGTTTTATTTAGGGACAAAAGATAAAAGTACATGGGCAGGAACAGACCATCTCAACATTCACAGCTGGCGCGGATAGCCCGTTAGGCTTTTTCAGCATCTCGGGACACCACACGCATTGCAACATGGCATATAGGTTACCTAATGTATTGTGCTTTGTTATGCCTGAGGCCGAGACAAGACTTGTGATGTCCCAAGATGCCAGGCTACCAGAGTTCTTCAAGACTGTAAGCACTAGGGACCAGTGGACCGTCGAAGACACCTTTGTGCCCAACATAGATCTTGAATATCATGTCTCGGCTCCAGAGCGTGGATGCGTCATCTATAAGCGAGATAATCAAGATACCGAGTATCATCGTCCCCGTCGAACAATGCTACTTCTTTCACGTAATACAAGCAGGTATTGACGGCCATCTCCCTATGGATAATTCACCTAGGTAGATGGACGAAAGCACTTCTCATACGGCTCTTGGAATCAGGGACGCTTGCTTCAATCTTCTTTTTGGTAATTATGAAGACACGGAGCCAGTAACGCACCTACTAAACGATGTATCTACGTAATTCATCACTTGTTCGCCCAGTCGAACCTCTTGCCCGATTCCCACTTTACGAAAGCTGCTGTAAATAAAATAACATAAAATAGTAGTCGACCATCCAATTCCAGTGGCTGCAACTCTAATCCTTTCCCCGGGCTAGATCTTTCTATTCTTGCTGCCACCGCTGCAGATCCAAAAGAGGGCAGAGACTAAATTTAGAACTTTCCAGGGCCCCCCGACCCGCCCTTCTAGGCACGGTACAGTAGCACCAACCATTGGCAGCCCTGGGAAGCCCAGCAGCAGCAGCAGCTCATTCATCAGCCTGCCCCAGCCGAGAAGGGAAAGGGAAGAAAAATAACCTGGAGCCAAGCCCAAGGCCCCCCCCCCCCAAAAAGCCGATCGCGCGGGCGCTGGAGCCGCATTGGAAACTTTTGGGTCACTCGGCGCGTGGCACTACGTCAATCCACACGCGCCGGGACACCCATCGCGCAATCAATCAAGCAGATCAAATCAGATCAGATCAATCCAGCACTGCCAGCGCGCCTCAACACCAGATACGTACCTACCTACCCTGGGCTGGGTAGCATATCGCAAGGGGAAACAAGGGCAAAGCCAATTGTGGACGACGGCACTCGCTGCTCAGTATGATGGACCTCGACGACGACGATGTGCTGCGCACACTCGCGGCCGGAGGGTCGATGGACTAGTGAGTCTGCTGGACTGATAGATGTTGACCACTTGTCGATACTGACCCCATGGGAATAGCTCCGTTTGGCCAGCCTTGCTGCAGACCATCGTCTCGCGCATCGAAAAGGTATAGTGACCCCACGCGCATCTTGGATCCTTACCCGCCCTCGTACTGACATGACGGCTTCAAGATCGCCCATGAAGAGTTCCCTATACCCAATCTCCCTCCGCGGGCGCCCGTCGTCATCCCGTCCTCGATACCTCGCCCACCTGCATCAGACTCGGACACGGAGAACTTTCTACCGCCGCTGCCATCATCACCCACAAACCCTCCGAGCACCACCTCTTCCCAGGATACGAACAAGGAAAACACGCCCATCGCGCCTCGGTCGCTTCCGCAAGTCACATCCGCCCCGGCTCCCAATGTGCCGGCCCCGGAGCCCCTGCCCCCGGGCACCCTCCCGGCCCAGATCCAAGATCTGCTCACCGAGATCACGCGCACGCTGACCGAGACGTTCCCTACATACCCACCTCACACCATCCAGCGCCTCGCGGAGCTGGTCCTCACGCCCAAGCGCCACTACAAGTCGCTGCCAACATACCTTCACGCAATGGACCGTGTTGTGCACGTCACCTCCGGCCTGAATGTCTACCCACTCCCGCCGGCTATACCAGACATGTCGACGTCGAGCGGCCTGCTCTCCAACGGCGTGCCTGATGCCGCTGGGCCCAACCCTTTCGCCACACCCGGAAGCGACGAGGCCCTCGGCGGCGCCCTCCTCACTCCGATCCCGTGGCTGCAGCCGCACGGCCCAGAGACAAACGCCCTGTCGCCGCCAAACTCGGCCTCGTCTCATGGGGATTCGTCGACGGGGTCAGATCGCGCCAGCGGGGGAGGCGGTGCTCAGGACTCGACGCCCAACGAGTCCCCGGAGCTACGCACAGAGAGTACCGAGACCATCGATGGGCCCAATGGTATGGGCAGCATCGAGACGGTGACGGTCACAGTGAACGGCTTGCCCAACATGGGAACCCGCGGCGTTGGTGTGACGCAGGGAGAATTACTGAGACAGGAACAACGGGCGGGTGTCGTGCCTGTTTCGCAACTGGCATCACATCTCACATCCCACCACCACGCGGCAGCCGCCGCCGCTCAGCATCGCCCCTCGTCGACCGCGACGCCGAGCAGCACGGCAGCTGCCGAGGACGCTGTCGAGAGTGGTGATGTGGTCGGAACGGTCCAGGGCGCCGACGAGGACGAGAAGCCTCACGCTCGTGGCCCAGACGAAATTGGCGCCGAGGACATGGGACCGCAGCCCGAGAATGCCAGCAACACAAACTACCACACCGGTGGGCCCAACGGCAGTCTGGAAATGCAGGGCATTGATGTCGAGGCTGCCGTCGGCCGAAAGGCGACCGAGTCGCACTCGTCTCCCGAGCCCAAGTCTTCGGCCGATCCCGCCTCCAAGGACGAGGCCGACGCAGGTGACAAGATGGAGGGCATCGAGTCCTCCAGGGCGAGATCGGCCACTCCCAAGCGAGAGGCCGAGGACGACCTGGAAGGCGAGCGCAAGAAGCTTAAGGAGGACTCGAGCGCGGCTCCCGCCGACGAGAAGGTGGACAAGGACGACGAGACGGCGCCCAAGACCGAGGAGGACGGGGACGCGCAGAGCGACGGTGCCGCCACCGCCACCGCCGCCGCCGAGGATGTCAAGAAGGAGAGTCCACCCAAGGACTAGTCGTCCCAGGCTCTCATCGAGCAGACGGAACCCAAGACCGAGGAGGACGGTGCCGCTGTGTATATCAAGAAGGAGCGCTCACCCGAGGACTAGTGATCCTAGAAGACGGAATCGTACCGTCCCGATTCTCAACATCCTGAATTCATGATCTTGGTAGTTGGTGTGGCGTTGGTCCGTTGTGTTTTCTCGTTTTGGAATGGCCTTACCTCGTCCAAAGGAAAAAAAAAAGGGGGGGGGGGGGGGGGGGGGGGGGGGAGAGGGGGCGAAGAAGAGAAGCGGACCCGGTACAGATAATAGGTGAACGAACGAAATTTATTAGTGGTGTGTTCATTTGTATGATACCATAGCACAAACACAGGGCTGCGACGACGAAGCGAATCAATGCCAATGATTTATTCCATGTTACCAAATATTCAGTGAGTGAGTGAGTGACGTGAAGGCAGACAGCCGGACAGACTTTGATGAGCACACGATGTAAGAATGGCACTTTTATAATCCCAAGCCAGAATGCAGCATATATTACGCACAGCTAAACCGATATACTGATACTGACAAGTTTAGCAGTGCGAGTATTTTTGCCACTCGCACATGGTGTGAAAACAAGCCACCATCCATTCCCTTTGCTCCATACACCGTGCCATTAAAGCAGATCAATGGGCTGGCGTGCGAACCCATTGCAAAGATCATGCATGACAAGCAGATCAGATGATCGAAACGCAGATTTACACGACCGCCACCAAATGTCCTCTCTACTCGTCGATACGCAAGATGCTCTCGTTCTTGATGATGCTCTTCTGGTTCAGATCGCGCTTCACCCGGTAAAAGGTGTCTGTGAAATCGGAGCAACGCATGTGCCGGAGAAACTCCTCGTCGTGCGTGATGATGATGAGCTGGAAATTGCTCTGGCCCTTTCGCTTGTCGATGAGATCATGCAGGGAGCGGGCCAAAGCACCAATGTTGTCCGAGTCGAGATTGGTCGTTGGCTCGTCGAGGGCGATCAGGCCACAGTTGGTGCCAAAGGATTCGGCCAGAGCCAGACGGATGATGATACAGGCGAGAACCTTTTGACCTGCAGAGCAACGACCACGCATATCCATCTCCGTGTCGCCCTTAACCATGCATACGCGATAGTTGTATGCGCGCCGACTGGTGGACGAGTTTTCGCTTTCGGAGCGGATCATGATCGTGTCGACATCGGTACCCTGGTAGACATCGCGCCATAATTCCTGCGCGATCGAGTTGATTTCGTCCATCTTCAGGGTATGATACTGCATAATGGCTGTGTCTAGAGCCGTGTTGTAATTCTGCAGGTCTTCCATGGCTGCCTTTGTAGTTTCCACGTGTATGAGGGCTTCACGGTATTTGTTCTGGGCGTCCTTGTACTCCGTGTCGAAGTCAGCACATAGCTCTGCGAGCTCCAAGTCCTTGGACTTGATCATGCCCAGCATACTGCCGTACTCGGCATTGTACTTGGCGCGCATAGTCTCAAGTATTCTTGATTCCTCCATGAGACGGTCATAGTCTTCTGAGGCGTTGCGGGACTTCAAACCACGGATTTCCTTCTTCAGGGTATCAATCAACCCGGCATTCTTGCGATAATTCAAATTATCACTGATGTTCTTCTTTCTGCGGCCACTGTCGCTGATTTCAGCTTTGAGCTTATTGGTTCGCTCCGACAAATCGGACATGTCCTTTTCGATGCGCTGGACCGTTTGGTTCAGTCCCTGAATGGCACGCTCGTTTGTGGCGAGATTTGCAGGACCGCCGAGCTCCAGGTAGTCACGAATATCGTTGTCCATCATCTTCAGTTCGCTAACAGAGCCGGCCAGCTCATCCCGCTCTTCGGTTCTCTTCTTCTCCTTGTCACGACCTCTGTGGATGACGTCGTCACGGATTGACCGAGCTTTGGTAATCTGTGGCTCGATAGCAGCAAGATCGTCGTCAGCCTTTTGAATGGTGGCTCTCTGGTGCGCTATGTCGTCACGAGTGGTTTGTAGTTGATTCTGGATATCCTTCTTTCGATCAAGCTGCTGCGCTGCGTTGCTGACCTTGTTCTGCAACTGTGCTTTCTCCAACTCGAGCCGACTGACCGTGTCCCTCATGCGCTGTTTGTCGCCCTGGTGCTTGTTGATCTTGTTCTTTGACGCCCTCATCTGTTCACTGCAGGTATCCTGTAGCTCTCGTATCTCATCAGGGCTTCGTAGAACACCGCTAGATTGTTGCTGGGAAACAATTCTTTCCACTTGAGCTTCGGATTCAACAATGTCACGGTGAGTGTGCGAGATCTCCGAAACGGTCTTGCTCATGGTCTCGACGTCCTGTTTCTCTTCGGACTTTTCGCGAACGACATGGTCCTTCTCCTCCAGTGTGGCCACGAGCCTTTCCTCCTGCTCCTTCAGGTCTTGAAACTCCTTGTCGAGCGCAGGCTTTTCCGCGCGTGACTTCATGTAGCTCTCATACTGTGGCCGGACAAGACGAAGTTTGCCAAGATCGTTCTCCTTTGCAGCAAGGTCTTCTTGCGCTTCGGCTTTCCTCCTGTCATCCATAGCCTCTAGAATTCTCTGGGTAAGTTTTGATTTTTCAGCTGGGAGATGAAAAATGCGATCGCACATGAGACACTTGTTGTTCTTGTTCATGGTCCTCTGGCACTTGTTGTAGAAGTTCTTCATCTCATCAAACAGGGAGACCTCTTTCTCGAGATCGAGAATCAGTTCCTCCAGCTCTTCGATTTTCCGGGGCAGGTCTTCGATCATGGCCGCTTCCTTGGGGAAAACGTCCTTGAGCGCATTCTGGACGGCTTTCTTGCAGCTCTCCAACTCGTTCTCCCTCTTCTTGGCCTTGTCCTTGACACCAGATAAGGCATACTGTGCTTGCTTGTGGTCTTGCAGTGTGTCGTCACGGATGTGAGTTGCTTCCTGGAGCACCTTTGATTTCTTTTGCAGGACTTGCTGGAAGTCTCTGTCGATTGTACCCGACTCCCAAGTATCGCCGAGAAGGCCTGAGATCTTCTCGCTCCATGTGTTTTTCAGAGTATCGAGCTTTCGCTTCTTCTCGGCTAGCTCCTTGGTTCGTAGATCCAGCTGTGCCCGATCCTGCGCCAGACGGGTGCACTCCACTAGTTCACGCCCAAGCCTGTCGTTTTCTGCCTCGGTTTTGATCAAGTTGTCGCTTTCCTGCTGGATCTTTGTATCAATCCCCGATGCTTGAAACTCCGCAATGGCGTTCTGCAGCTTTTGGCCAATCTCGGCGAAAGAGGCGTCAAGAACGGCCTTGGAGCCTTCATCAACATCAATACCATTGATTTGAGTCTGAATTGTGTTGCTTCTTCTCTCGAGGTCGCCAATTCTCTTTTTGGCAGAAACACGTTCTTGTGTCCGTGATGACTTTTGGCCTTCGAGATCGGTAATGACAGCCGTCTTCCTGTCTTGTTCTTCGGCGTTCTCCCTCTGCACAAGCTCGAGCTCTCGCTTCTTATCAGTGAGCATTTTCTGTATTCGCTCAACGAACTGCTTGACCTGTCTATCCTCCAGCTCGCCGTCGAAGCCACGGATACTGTGGGCTTGTGCGGCTTCATGAATCAAGCCGATACGGGACTCGAGCTGACGCTCATATCTTGCCTTGTCAGATTCAAGCCTGCCTTGTTCTGACATCTTGGTGTCGAGATTCTTGCGAGTCGCCTGAAGTTCTTTCTGGTGCCCGTTGTACTGCACGATGTTTTCTTTATGCTCCGTTTCGTATCTTGCGACCTTGGTCTCATACTGTGCAAGAGTCTCCTCGAGCCACGCGTCCGTCTCATCCAGCACGTCAATGTTTTGTCGGAGCTCGTCGACATGTTCCTTGCGAGTCTGGAGCTGGTCCTCCTTGTTTCTGAGATCGTTGACGATATCGAGGAAGCTGTTTGCTTGCTCGTGCTTCTCCTTGGCCTCCTTGCCCAGTTGATCCATTTCTCGCTGTTTCTTGGCTGAGCTGTCTCTCAACTTGTCCATCTCAGCTTGAAGCTGGTTCATCTTCTTCTGGGCACGTTCGGCCTTGTCCTTGTTCGTCTTGCAGTGGGCCAATTCCGCCTTCCACTTGTTCAATTCTTCGCCCTTCTTCTTTCGGATGACCTTGAGGTTGTCTATGGCCTTTGTGTACTTCTGCGCCTCGAAGATCTCGTCGAAGCGTTTCTTGAGGGTGGCGGGCTCGCTCATGGGCCATAGAGATTCATCCTGATGGCAGAAGATGACGGATTCAAGAATAGCAGGTGCGACGCCAAGGGTTTGGGGGACAAGTGTGTTTAAATCGGCGTTCTTGGAGGTGACTGAACTACGTTCACCCATGCGCTTCGTTTCCATCGCCGTTTCCTTGGTCTTTACACTGCGGGTGGTCTTCTTGACGGTGAGCTGCAAGCTTCTCGTGACGACATGGGAGGTGTTGGGGGGAGTCGAGAAGCGCAGTTTGACTTGAGCCAAGACATCGGCCTGGGCAAGGAGCTTCGGGTCGTGGATGAAGGCTCCGCCTTTGCTGTTGGGAGGGAGCTCGCCGGTGGTCGCATACTTGAGACACTCGATGATGGTCGTCTTGCCCGAACCATTGTAACCCACGATCAATGTGAGGGGGGAATGGAACTGCAGGGTCTGTGTGGAATGAGGGTCAAAAGACCGCACGCCCCTGATGTTGAGCTTCTCAATCTTGGACATGGTGATGGCTTCGGCGGCGTATCGAAGAAGGGAAAGCGGAGCAGAAGGTGTGCCTAGGTGCTGCTCATTTCCTCGCAGGACCAAAGTAATGCCAACAATTGCCACGGGCGAAGGATCATGCGGTATGCATGCTTTTTGTCGTGTATCTTGTCCAGGAATGTCGAGGTCGCGAGGAAGACACAATGAGGCTTCTCTTTTTTTTCTTTTCTGGCTGGAGCCTGCAAACGCGTCTGGTTTAATGGATTTACTGCTGTGAGACGCGCCAGAAACTGGAGTTGGCTGCCCAGGCAGCAATAGGTACCTGTACAGAGTACCTATAAGGTAAGCACCTAAGGTAAAGACCCCGCCACTGTGGGAATGCAGGGACCTCCGGCTTGGAAAGACCGTGCGTCAGGAATTCTGCTGCTTCCCTGAGGTCTATCCAATAATAACTGTTATATTTGACTTACAGGTCCAGATGACATAGCTTCGAAAACTGATGATGATCAATCTTAGGAACTCACGAATCGGGCAGGCTATCTATAGTAAACAAAGTTTGGAGAGGACTGCAATAGTCGTGTACAAGGACGCGACGAAAACTGGTGGGGGTTATATAGCTCGCGTATCCATCTGGTTCAGTGCATATATACTTGCCTACTTGAAAGGATATAATGCATCTTTTGAAAATAACATACAGGTATATATATATCCATTTCTTATATTTTTTAGCATCTCATCACGACGGTCGCTAGGGTTCTGAAGTTACACGTGTCGTCATGTGTCAATCACCAAAGTTTCTCTGACTTGAGCTTGAGCTATAACCCGTCCACGATCCTGATCTATGCCCGTCAAGATCCTCGTCAAGGACAAACTCACTTTTCAACACCTACTGCATCACTGCTTCACTATGTTTACGCTATGTTGTACTTCTAACTAACGTGATCGATCGCTGATCTCTTTGCCGTTTTCCTCTCGTTCTTGCCCTCTACTCCTCGGAAAGGGGGCCAGCAAGACCAGAGCAAAACAGACCTAGGCAAGCTAGCGCCTGGTACCACGTAGCTAACCTAGATAACCTAGTGGCAGTGTGGTGAAGCAGTAGGTAATGTAGGAAAAGCCTCCGTCGACCGGTGGCCACCTTATTGGTCCTTGAAAACGTGGAACGCTAGCAGTTATGCATCTGCCATGATCCATCCGCTCCGACGATTAGGGGGGGAGACTCGATGCGTTGGTGAGCCAGCTGACACGGGGACCGGACCCCACGTTGCTTGAAGTTTTCAGGTCTGCTTGTATTGTACTCGTACCTACCTTTAACCTACTGTACGTATCACGGATGTGCACACCTTCAACTGCCCGCCTGGGATCCCCTGCAGCGGGGCCGACCACGACACCTGGGTGAAAAGAATGCCATGTCTGATGCCACGGCTCAGTATGTACATTGATGGTCAAGCTTGGAACAAGGAACTAAGGGCGTGGTCAACCTTATACAATCACCAGTGGTCAAATTTACGCGCTATGTAGTGTACTAGGAAATACAGAGCTGGATTTTTGTCGACTAATATGCCTAGGCGGTCGTGTTCTCTTCCTCGACTGGACTCAGGGACAAACAGATTGATCTTCATGGACAGAGCAGCCTGCATGCGAATTGAAGTACGATATCTGAGATCCTAGATATCGTGCGCACTGGTAACACGGTGATCGAATACCTACCTTCCCCAGGCTGGGTAACATGCCGTCACAGATGCTCTGGAAGAAACAAGGCTTCTCCAAAATCTACCTTACATGCTCCACAAGGAGCGTGCCGCGAGTCTTCATGGAACCACTATGGTGGTAGGCTCGGGCCTACTAGTACTGCCAACGCCCTGGTGCCTCGAATGGGGAAGCCGCCTCGTTTAACCGTGCAGCATTGTGCTAGAGTGCAAGACTCGCGTTGCGAAACTAGGACGGCAGCAAGACTCACGAGAAAAGCCACCGCTCCTTTGGCATTGCGTCATTGGCTCCCAAGGGTCAATCTTCTGCAGGCGCAACCTACGGCCGGAGTGGATATCTTCGCTTCCCAGTGATGACTTGGTCCCTGATTTTGCCTATCAGCGGCCTTTTAGCTTGCCGTTTTCGTGTCTGGCCAAAGAGATTAGAACGACGACATTGATCGACCCTAAGGTAAAGCTGGGGGAATCCCCCCCTCTTGAAAATGATTACTGATGTCTACAGCGGAGGAAATCCTCCTGTTTATTAGGTCCCTAAAAAATGACCCTCAAAAAAAGAGCCCAAGCCAAGTAATGTTGTAGAAATCACCCAGCAGCGGGTCGACTTGCTGGGCGGAGGGGTCGTCAAAGCCGATTCTTTTTACCATCGAAATCCCAAAATCCCATCCCAATTTTCCCTCCTCTTTTTACCCGTCCTTCCTGCTTCTAGGCACATTTTTACTTTTCCCTTTTTCTCCCCCCCCCTGGTTGTACCTGGACGGTATTTGCGACTTCAATCTCCTCTTTCCTCCGGACCTCATCGCCGGCTCGCGCGATCCTACGTATCCTCGCGGGTTTTTAGGAATATACCCACGCCGGCTTTAGTTCTCGGCAGCGCCCCCGACCCGACTTTTACCTGTCCATCTGCCGCGTGACGCACGCCGACACAAGGACATACCCGGTCCTGAAGACTCGAGAGGGAGGAAGAGAGGGACGACAGGAAATTTAGACAGAAGAAAGGGAGGGAAAAAAGTAGTGCACATAGCAAAAGGTGCATACTACTACATGGCATTTTAGATGCAGCGCGCACTCCCTACCTACCTAACTTTCGCCGCCCCACGTCAAGCCACGGTTGTTGGCACACGGCACCCACATGAGTTCGTCTCAGCAGCAGCAGCCGCACCGTCATTTCTGGCAAAGTTTCGAGGCAGAGGACCAAGGGGCCCTTCACCCAGCCGCCAGGATGAATCACGGGCCACCATCCTACATGTACGGCTTTTCCAGCGCCCCGGGAGCCATGAACGCCGTAAGAGAGACCCGTTTGCTGTTGCTATACCACAACACATTCACATTGCTTCCCGCATTGTCTTGCTGTTTGTTGTTTGCCGCCCACCCAACCCTACCTTATCTGCGTACCACATACACTAGAAATA
Organism: Pestalotiopsis sp. DP-2020a; assembly: GCA_018115615.1. Taxonomy (NCBI): domain Eukaryota; kingdom Fungi; phylum Ascomycota; class Sordariomycetes; order Amphisphaeriales; family Sporocadaceae; genus Pestalotiopsis; species Pestalotiopsis sp. DP-2020a. The sequence goes on along the minus strand of JACVEI010000062.1, from coordinate 462,189 downwards.
AGTGGGCACGCCTCATGTGCAGACACCCTGGATTTTTATTGAATCAATCGCATTTCGCGCCGTCTTGCGGAGCACTCCACTGATTTTACTGGGCTCGCTGCCTGTGCTGCAGATTTCAGCCGACGACATGATGGCCGCATCAATGGATGACAATCTCATGTTTGGGAACCTGGACTCGAGCATGGCCATGGCCATGGATATCGACGACATGACCATGGCAATGCCGCAACAGCCACTCTACCCGTCTGCATCCAATGCACAGAACGCGCCGAACGGCATGGGTTCCAACGAAGACACCCCCAGGTTCTCGACAACCTCCGCCGAGGACAGCCCCGCCCCGCCGTCCGCCCAAGCTCAACCGCACGGTTCGAACACCTTGACCGAGTTCACAAAGCGGAGGAACTGGCCGGCCAAGGTGGTGGAGGAGCTGAAGGACTTTCTACAGATTCTCGACGCCCATGGCCGGATCAAATACGTTTCGCCAAGCGTCACCAACCTGACGGGCTTCCAAGCCGAGGACATAGTGGATAGCTTCCTCAGGGAGCTCATCCACCCGGATGACTTGGGAACCTTCACATCGGAAATGAACGAGTCTATAGCGAGTGGGAATTCGATGCGCATGTTTTATCGGCTACGGAAGAAGGATGGTACATATGCTATATTCGAATCCGTCGGCCACGCGCACATAGCTTCGGCCAAGTTTGCGCCAAATCCCGACAACCAGACACCCTTCTGCCAAGCTGTTTTCGTCATGTCCAGGCCATATCCAACCAAGAACGCCGTCTTACTAGACACATTCCTGGAGCATAAAATCGAGAACGAGCGCCTACGGAGACGCATCGCCGAGCTGCGCCGCGAGGAGGAGGAAGAGGAGGAAGCGTCCCAGAGAAGTTGGCAAGACGGCCAAGATGCGTCCACCACAAATGTCACAGCTTCGGAAGATCTTCAATCCCTAGGAGGGGGAACCACATCTCAGAGTATTGCAGACTCGGCGGCTATGCCGCCACCGCCTGGAAAGCCATCGTCGCTTAATACCAACCTTACGAGGGAAAATCTTGAGGGTGTTATAGCTGGAAGTCGTCCTGACTCACTGCGTGACAAGATTTCACGGCTAGGCAGCACGTCTCATGCAGATACCATTGAAATGCTCACGGGGCTGCGGTACGGGGAAGGAGAACGTAGCAAAGGATTAACAACCGGCAACCACAGTCCAGTTCTCATCAAGGGGGATGCCGGAATTGCGATACCAGTCGACAGAGATCCCCGGACAGGGGAGAAGAAGAAAAAACTCAAAATTGCAGAGGAATACGTCTGCACCGATTGTGGTGAGTATTCCCTCGCGCCGGCTCAGGTTTTGCTTTACAGAATACTCATGAATACTAGGCACGCTTGACTCTCCAGAGTGGCGGAAAGGACCCAGCGGGCCAAAGACACTATGTAATGCATGTGGTCTACGCTGGGCCAAGAAAGAGAAGAAAAAGAACGCCGGGGGTGCGGGCGCCGCGGCTCAAGATACCCCCATGACGGACAATTAGATGTTGCAGCAAGAGTCAAGTGAATTGGCCACTTTAGACATTACCCACGGACCTGAGGCGTTAGGTGTATTTTCAGTCATCATTCAGGATACGAGAAGCATACCGGCAAAATGGACTTGAGCATGGTGTCAGGGGAAACTTTTTTGCGGGCGGCTGCTCATCTGCGACGCATGCCACGACTGTACAGCATAAAGCGATCAGGGGTTTGTTGTTGTTTTATTTTTAAAACGTGTACTTATCATGATACCTACGAGCCGAGTTTGATAGCGACGGAAGCCGTAATAGAAGTATATGACCTTGGATGGTCTGCAGAGGACCTGGGGAGGTCTGCAGCCTCTAATCCCTCCATCAAAGCTTACTTTTGAGCCAGCCCACCAAGCCATTCGCCTTGGGGACAGCATCCCATCCTTTGGCCTCCCACCACGGCCAAACCGCGGGCTGCTCTCTTTCCCACACGCCCTGAAAGTCGGGGTCTCTCTTCTCCAAGAAGCTCCGGATACCCTCCCTGGCGTCGCTGCCGCGGAACAAGTCGAAGAAGACCCTGCTCTCGAGCTGAAAGGCCTCCTCGGGCGACGACGCCCCGCGATAGATCATATCCTTCATCGCCTTGATGGCGACGCCGCTCGTCTTGGCGGCGATCTCCTCGGCGAGCTCGAGAGCCCGCGGGAGGACCTCGTCGGGCGCCACCACATCGGCGAACAGGTCGCGAATCAGCGGGTCCGACGGCGCGTACGTCGAGCCCATCGTCACGAGGTTCAGAGCCCGCCCCGTGCCTAGGATCCGGGGCAGGAAGAAGGACGATGTCGCCTCCACTGAGAAACGAGTGGTCAGTCAGGTCACATGAGGGAAGGGTGAGAGAAAGCATCCGGCTTACTGTTGATGCCCCGCCTGGCAAACACGAAGCCGACCTTGGCGTCGCGGCTCACGACCCGGACGTTGCACGGCAGCGTCATGGTGATGCCGACGCCGACGGCGTGGCCGTTGAGCGCGGCGACGACGGGCTTGGCGCAGTTGGCGATGGCGATGCTGACCTGGGCGCCGCCGTCGCGGTGGGCCTCCCTCCGCCGCGCGAGCTCCTCCTCGCCGGGGGGCTTCTCGTCCTTGCCGGCCGCCGTCGCGTCGGACGCGCCGTCCAGGTCCATGCCGGCGCAGAAGAACTTGTTCCGCGGGTCGGTGCCCGAGAAGACGACGACCCTGACGCGCGGGTCCGTCGACAGCAGGCTGAAGGCCGCCACCAGCGACGTCACCATGGTGTCGGTGAAGGCGTTGTTGCGGCCCGGCCGGTCCAGGAGCACCTTGACGACGGGCGTCGGCACCGGCGACGACGCCGGGTGGTGCTCCAGCCTGAGCTGCGGCAGGGCGTAGTCGTTGTACGAGAGCGGGTGTTCCGGGGACGTCATCTTTACCAGAATATATATAAATATATCTTATACCATATAGTCATACAAATACTAGATGATCAATATTTTACACACATATAAAGAAGACTCTGATAGCAAGAATTATACAATCAATTGAGCCGAACTAGAAGAAGAATCCAGAGCCGATGAGAATTGAGACGGCGCAGTCTATTGTCTGACACAGCCCGGGCTTGCAGCGCGGCCTCTCCGCATCCTCCCAAATCATAATAAGCCATGGATGGCCCATGAGGGGGAGAGGGGTCAATGGTTCAGGTTTGGGGTAAGGTAACCGAACCGAGGCCCGTTGGTTAAGGGGGTTTACTTCATTTATATATACATTTGTAGAAATGTCATTGACGTATTATCTGGACTTGACGGTCTGCAGTGTAATGACAAAAAGAAATTGAACCGGCAGAGATCTCACATGCAGGGCCGAGAACCGGATGTGGCGTCTGCACGTATAAGTGCTGTGATGTTGTATACATGTGTAGCTTGGAGAGGAGTGGTTTCAATAACTTGTTGATCACCTGTTAGCAATTCAAAGACTTTGGCAAAACGAGAAGAATCGCGGCCCTTTGTCGTCGGCTCAGTAGGGGATCGCTACAGACACGATGGGTACGAGAAACCGACAGACAGCTCAAGCACTTTGGCTCCAGCTCCGAATAGGTATATATAGCATGCACGCGAGCTGGTGATCTCTTTAGTATCCTTGGCACGTTGTATAGTCTCAATTTCACCTGTATAAAAGGTGGCTGAACTAACTAGTAGCACTTTGCCCTAGACATTTTCTTTACATGAACTTGGAGGCCAGGCTCATGAGCCCAGAGGACGAGCCCGAGTCTCCTCCCTTGCTCTTCATGTAGAACTTGAGCGCCATCTCGCCGGCCTGCATAACGGCCGACTCCTTGCTGGCACCGCCCGAGACCTTGCCCTGGCTGGCCTTCTGGTCGAACAGCTTACTCGCCTCGCCCATGGCGAGACCGATGAAGGCGCTCTGGCTGTTGGCGGACCCGGAGCTGCCGCTCGAGCCTCCGGAGAACATCTTCAGTGCCTGCATGGCCGCGGCCGAGCCCATGCTCTTGTCGTCGGCCTCGTCGTCGCCGTCGTTGTTGTAGTAGCGCTTGTGCTGCTGAACGGCATCTGTCGTATCCAGAATTAGCTCACGCGTGCTCCAAGATCGTGCCATGTACAGCACGGAGTTGATGCTGTGGCATGGCGTATCGTCGGGAGTCCCCCTCCCCGCCCTCCGTGTGGTTGCGGCTTACCTTCTTCGTCAACGTCTTCCTGGGCCACACGGCTTCTCTTCTCGCCCAGAGAACCCAGAATGGACGAGAACAGGCTGCTGTCTCCCGAGTCGCCGGCGTGGCGGCTGGCGTGCTCTGCGGCGCCGCTCAGGTCCTCGTCCTCTCGTCCGTATCCGCCTGCAGGGTAGGAGCCGCCGTGGGCTGCGAACGTGGTACTGTCAGTATAAAGGATCTCTTCTTGCACCCGTAGCTGAGCAGTGTTGGGATTGTTCTTCTCGTACCTGGGGCATCTGCACACGACATCAGTTAGCAAGACGGCACGGCACCACTGGAGGCATCATAGAGCTCTCTGGATGCTCCTGAGGGGCTTGGCGGGGTAGGAGTATATAACACATACCTTCACCACCGAAGAAAGAAGGCATTTTCGTTATTGTATGGGGTTGATGTAGGGTACGATGATTCGACGTCGTTTGCAGTTGTTGATAGCTAGAGTCCTGATGATCGAGATGTGTAAATAGTCAAAGTCTGAAATAGGAACAAGAAATAACCCAAATACGTTTCCTGTTCAGTTTGGGTGTTTACTTTTGGGCTACCTCTCTCTAGCAGCTACCTACCTAGCAGCACTGGCCCATGACGTCTGCGGGGCTTCTGAAACCACACGTGGAGCTGCTGCATCGCTGCTGAAATCAAATAGGGGACCCTCATGCGGAGCTCACAGCACTACTGGCGACCAATGGGGTCACTCGTACGACGTGGCATCGTATCCCTCTGCGACTCGTGGCCATTGAGCATATCTTCCAGATCGACAAGGTGTTTCTTACTATTCATGCAGGAACTCTCATCACTCAGAGGAGTGTCAAATTATGTTTCGATATGCAACCAAGAACAAGGGCGACTTGTACAGGGAAGATCGTCTGCCAGAGACTAACACGCCAGAATATTGATGGAGACATCGCCAGCCTAGCACTGCCACTACCAAAACTTGCATAGGCAGCGGAATAATACCCATTCGTGTCTCTATTCAAGATTTTAGCGGCTAGCTATTCATCTCACTATCAAAACATGGGTACGATATCCGATCTCGGTAGAGGGGACTCGCCTGCGGTGTATGTAGGTAATCGCTGGCTGTCGCTCAAGCAGATCATTCCAATATGATCGAAAACCCAAGCAACATGGTTGACAACTTTCTAGCCTATGAAACAATGTGGGCTGCACCACAGTCGGGAGATTTATACAGTTTGATTGCTCCTATGCCACTCACTACTGCTCACTTTATCTATTCGGAACCAGTACCTTTCTCGGCGATGAACCTGTGTACACTGTAGACCCAGGTCAGCGCTATAACCCGATCCGAGATCCTATCTGGGCACAGATCTCGTGCCTATACGCACAGCCAAAACTTTTGCCGAGTGCCAGAAGAGGCAAGACCTTTTATAACGTTGTTACTATATCGTTCGAAATGGCTACTGAATTTGGATCTGCTTTCCAGCCTTGCAAACTGCTCTGTATAGTGTTGCAGTGTAGCCGTGCTTTGCATGAAATGCTTCGGGTTTCGAAGACGGCACGTTGTATATTAGGCAAGTACGTATAGCACACCAGTTTGCCGTACTCGAAGACCTCTTATTTGCATCGAGCTTTTGGGTTTTAATAATTTGTACTTCAAGACTGATCCATGTTTATTTTCTTTTTCAAGCCGGCCTCGTCATATCTTTGAAAAGCAGAGAAAGAAAGATCAAAGCTGTCCAGGTTGAGACAACACGACTATACCCATGCCTCGCTTATACTCTGCAAGTAAGCCGGGCCGTAAGCTTGCATGACTGCTAGCCATCGGATTGCGACCTATCATCATATCAATCATATACCATCATACTGTCTCATAGAGTCATAGGTCTTGGTAGCGCCGTACAGCAATCATCATTGGTCCAACCCCCTTCGTCTCTGCTGCCCAGGGTGTTGTAGGCAACCACGAAGTCTGCATGATATGCGTGAGAGCTTACCTGGGGCTGAAATGACTCACGCCCAGCACAACCTCAAATGACAAACATGATAGATTCTCAGACAGGAAGGTCGTTATTTGAGTATGACAAGGTTCAGACGATTGTATAAGATGTCTTGTTAGTTCTGGGAATACCGCTCATTAATATCCAAGTGTTCTCATTACTTGGCGTGCAGAGTATAGTAGTATACTAATCAAAAATAATCCACGCTGTTGGGGAGCCATACACATTTGTGGCCACCATCGTGACCATGGAGGCCATCTCGGAGGCCTTTGCCGGCGCCTTCAAGACGGAGCGCCTCGTCTTCCGCGCCATGGAGGACACGGAAGCCCACAAGGACTGGCTGTTCAAGAACCTCTGGGACAACCCCGTCAACTTTGGCCTGGCGACGCCCGCCACGTTTGTGCCCCAGACGCGCAAGGCCTTCAACAAGGACATTGAGACCATCACCAGCAATTCCCTGCTGGCCGTCTTCATATGTCTCCTGAAGAAAAAGGAGGAGCCGCGAAGTGCCCAGACGTTAGACCAGGCCGAGGAGGAAGAAGCCGGCGACGACGACAAGAAAAAGGCCGCCGGCCAAGACGGAGAAGGGGACGTGACCAAGATCGGCATGATGGTCATGGGCAAGAACAGTAACTTCATGTTCCGCCGGCGGACGGGGATCGGCATCCAGATCGTCGACGAGCACCAGAACAGGGGCTACGGGCGCGAGGCCATCAACTGGGCGCTGGACTGGGCCTTCACCTTTGGCGACATGCACCGCGTGGACATTGGCACCACGTCCTACAACGAGCGGGCCGCCGCGCTGTACAAGAGCATCGGCTTCAGGCTCGAGGGCGTCAAGCGGGAGAGCGTCTTTATGAACCGGCAGTGGCACGACCACATCGAGCTCGGCATGCTGGTGCACGAGTGGGAGGAGTTGAGAGGGCTGAGTGGGGATAAACATGCGCGAACGGAAGTGGAAAAGTAGATGGACCTGATTGATAGACATGTCAATGAGAAAAAAGCAATCTACATCACACGTGCCAAGTACTAAACAGTCGTCCCAACAGCTACCAAAAGGATACGAACAATGGTGATGTCTCTATATATTTGGGAGTTACCCTTTTGTACTTGCTCGAGATCATAACAGGATTAAAGAGTATTTGCATGCGTCTGATTATATTGTAGCCTCGAATCGTGCTTCGCAAATGTGACTGTAGCCTTGACTTCAGTCATATACTGTAATCAATACCGATCGAACTTGACGATAGATATGTTTTCTGTGACTTTGAAGTTGATATCAGAGGTTGCCGCAACTGTTCCATATGCCGCAAATGCCCCATATGCTCCTCTGCCTATATTCTGGTACTTCAAGCTGTAACTGAGCTCATACTCGCAGACAGCAGACGAGCAGAGTAAGAAGAGTCAAAAGCTAATCCATACAAAGTCATAAGACACTGTTTAAAGACAATATATTTCTGTTCCAGGGGTATCATGCCGAAAAACGCCTGTTCCTATGCAGCCAGTCTATCCCTTTTAGTTTTTTAGTTTTTTTCTTTCTTCCTGGTGAGATGCAATTCTTTCACGCCTTCTCAGCCGGGTTCCCCTCCAATACGGCGAGCTTCTTGTTCTTCTTGGCCTGCCTCTTGCTCAACGGGCCACCAGGCTGTTCTTGGCCGTCGGGGCCTTTTCGCTTCTGGCCACCGTTCTTCTTCTCTTTCTTCTGCTGCTGCTGCTCGACGCCCTCCATCTTATCGTCGGCGTCGTCATCCCCAGCCTTGTTGGGCCTGTCGGCGACCTGTACAATCTCCACGACCCCCCGGAAGCCGTTGCGCCTGATGCCCTCGTTGGCGACGACGCCGCGGGGGTTGACGCTCTGGGCCTCGGCGGCCTTGTCCGTGGCCAGGCCCCAGACGGCGAGCAGGTTGACGACGTCGGCCGGGGCGCGGAGGTGCACGGAGGCCCTCGCCTCGCTGCTGACGACGAGCCCGCGGCCGCGGGTGGCGCGCACGAGCTGCATCAGGTTGCCGATGAAGACGGCGCGGCCCCGGGCGTCGGCGGCCAGCGCCTGGGCGTAGCAGACCTCGAAGCGCATGCCGCGGCGCACGGCGGCCATGACGGCCACGGGCTTGAAGTGGTAGCCCAGGTACTGCGTCAGGTCGAGCGAGATGACGTGGGCGTTGTCGATGTTGAGGCACGCCGCCTGGAACCCCTTGTCCGTCGTCGGCCGAAGCGCCACGATGTCGTAGGCGTTGACCAGCCGGGGCACGTGGTGCCCGACCGACGTGTCGGCCACGGGCACGGTGCAGCGGGTGAGCACCGTCGGGAGCCTGTCGTCGCCGTCCGAAGGGCTGGGGGTGGCCGCCGTCTTGGTCTTGTCGAACTTGGGCATGGGATTCGTGATCTGGCCCGGTATGGGAAGGCTCAGGGTGTGGTTGAGGGCGACGACATTGTAGCCGAGGCTGGCGCTGAACTTCAAGGTCCGCGTCAGGTCGGCGGCGCTGGTCGAGGGAGACCAGGCAATGTTGAGGTCGTAGAGCATCGTGAATCCCTTCTCTTGCGCTTGTAGCGCTCGATACCTAGTATTAATACCACGGATGTGTGGTCGTATTCCCGTTGCTGCGGCGCAAAGTGTGGGCAGAACTTGGGCAATTGGTGAAGCTGTCACGACTTATCAGAATCGACCCTCCAAAAATTTCAGGCCCTGTACAGTGGGACAGTGGCGGGGATCGCGGGGCCGTCGTCAGTGATCGACGGCCCCAGAACCGCCTAAAAGTTTTGGGTGCTATCGAAGCCGCTAACGAGATAGAGATGCCCGTTGGCCCGTTGTAAAAGCTCGTGTGGAGTTTTAAGTTGGTTGTCGCCTGAAAGAGCTCTTGGCCGTACGGCACAGCCACGCCTGATGACGGCGTTTCCCAGCGGCCAAGCAGCTTGGCTGGCCCAACTTGTGTCGCATAACCATCCGTTCGCGACCTGCAATCTGCATTCGCTCCTTTGCCCCCGACCGCCAAAGAGAAAAGACGAAGAAAAGAAGAAAAGCTCTTCTAGGGATCCAATCAAACGCGCGAAGCATACCACGGCACATCAGCATCTTTTGTTCCGCTTTCCGTCACTCCCGAGGCCTTGCGACAGCGCCAGCGCACAACGGTTGCCTCCCAGCGCTAAAGACCGACCTCCCAACGCACCGCAAAGAAGACATCAACACCGCAAAACATACGCACACTTCTTACATTCTCTCTGTCTCTCTGCGACAATGTGTCTCATCTTCACCTGTGGCGAGCATACCTTCCGCAAGGAAGTCGAGGGCTACCAGGGCGTCCTCTGCCAGTGCCACAACTGCGGCAACTACAGCGGCAAGGTCATCAAGTCGAACCCGTGGTTCACCTTTTGCTTCGTTGTAAGTCTCCGCCTCGCCTATTTCACAGACACCTGTCTAGGCGCCTCTCATTAAAGTTTCTTCCTGCTAACAACCATGCTCCCAATAAAACAGCCCGTTCTCCCCTTGTCGATCCACGGCTACGAGGAAATCAGCTGCCACATCTGCAACTTTGCGCAGCCGCTCGCGAACCGCCAGGACGTGCAGCAGATGAAGGGCGGCGGCGGCCAGGGCATACCGATGCAGAACCAAGGCCCGCCGCAGGGCTGGCAGGGAGGACAACAACAAGGAGGACCTCCCCAGGGGCATCAGCCGATGGAGTACAAGTAAACAACAACCACGCCAGAACGGCACGAACACGGACGGTGGCTCCAGCTCCTCCTCGAGAGGGATACCAACAGGACGACGGAGTGTAATCAGGCTCACTTGAGCGCGTGGTGGGAACGCTGCTTTATCATTACATATGGCCGGCAATGGGTTCGTTCGATTGCATACGATGAGATGTCGGCGTTGGTGGGCTGCTCCTTTTAATTTTCATGATTCAATTTCGAGATTCCCCCTTTGAGAGATTGGTAATTACCTTACAGTCGTAAGCAGGTATGGCCAAAAAAAAGTATAAAAAAACATTGCATTGGTCCAATCGATATATGACAGATGCAATTCGTTTTGATTATTGACAATTCACGTTCGCATGTCCAGCTTGCCCTACAGCACTTGATCAAAGTATATACAATGTGCATTTACATTGTACCGAGCATATCAGCTTTGATTGACAATTTATTCGCAACATCTTCCTCAGCCAAAACAAGTAAATATCACGGATCATTCTACTACAAGCAACCATTGTCTTTATTATTCAAGAAAGCCTGACCAGGATATACAAATATGGGGGAAACTCAAATCAATTGAGGGCGAAAGATCAAATTGACCAAAGTGCTGCGGGTTATTATCTAAAGAAAGAAGGGAGTGAACGATGGTATTCTTGTTTTGTCTAATTGGGGGTTGCGCCTTGATCGCGAAGTTGATGGCCCCTTTAAGCAGCGGCAGCAGCAGCTGTAGGCTGTTGAATCAGTGCTCCGAGGTTGATTATGCTGTTGAGAGACACGTTGCTCAGATCTATCGAGGGACCTTGGTTCGCTCCCTGAAGAACACCTGCGTTCTGCACAGATGATGTCACGGCGGGTGCAGCGACTGCCGGGTTACCGGCGACAGGCAGATTAAGTGACGAGGCGGCAGCCGGAACAGCAGGAGCCTGGGCAGCAGATGAGGTCGATGTAGTCACTGCCGCCGCTGCGGTTGTCGTCTGCGCTGCGGTTGTCGTCTGCGCTGCGGTTGTCGTCTGCGCTGCGGTTGTGGCTGGTGCTGCCGCCGTTGTCTGAACAGAAGATGACGACACAACCGATGCCTGTGTAGCCGACGATACGACTGCGGCTATATCTACGGATTAGTTTCGGACTTGAGTCGATTTGACTGATCCTTTGCAAGACTTACCGGCTGAAGACGTGGTAGCGACACTGGCGACAGGTGCAGCACTCGTAGCAGGGGCAGCGTTGAGGGGCGAGGTTGTTGTCGTGGTCGTAGTTGTCAGTTGAGCCGCTGCAGAGGTTGCAGATTGGTTCTTGGAGATGCCAGCGAGTACAGAAGAAGCGACCCCGGCCGCAGACGATGCGATTGCAGCAGCGTTGGATGCCGGAACGGCCGAGCCCGTCGGTGTGCCACAGGCGATCAACTGCATCATGGTCGTAGTCACCTGCTGGGTGACTGTCGAGGCCAACGCGGTGATCGTGACCGTCGGGGCAGCGCCAGTTCCAAAGACCGTCGTCGTCACGAATGATAGCTGAGCCCCCCTGGTACAATCATGAGTCCCAGAACATTATTCCTGTGAGAGAACAACCACGACTTACCCTGCTTGGTTTCCAGCCGGCTGGCTTTGGCCTGCCTTCTGTGCAGCAGCGGACTGAGTAACAGTGACGGTCTTGACACCAGCCGTCGCATTCAATCCTTCCGCTGCGGCAGCGCCGACCGTAACGGTGTGTCGAATGGTCTCGGTGACAGTCTTCGCTTTCTGATTTCCACTATCGTTGCCACCATTCTTTCCATTATTTCCGGTCAGCGACCCCAGAATTTCCCCCAGAATATCGCGCCTTGCTGGCTGGGCATGGTAGTGTCGAGGTTCCGCCTATAAGTCCTGTCAGATTCCATTCCTTCTTGCTCATAACTGAGTGAACCTACATGAACCAACGAAAAGAGCCCTAGCGCGGCAAAGGAGAGAAGCTCGAATTGCACCTTCATCCTGACTCGGGATTCGAAGGCGACGGGATGCTTCGCAGTAAACTGTATTGCCTAGCCTTCGAGACCGTCCCGGGCCACGATGGCTTTCGAGGTATGAACGAACAGACCAGCCGTTGACGAGGTATAGAAAAAAGGGATCAACCCTATTATTTTGAAAAAAAAATGAGCGTGTAGAATTGAAAAACTGCACTCTGATGAACACGAGTTCCCGGGCACTCGTGAAGATCACGGAAGGTAGGGGAACAGCTGAGATCGACGGCAACTCGAGAACATAGGACGGCCAAGCATTCACTGGGTATTATCAGGAGGAGGGATCGCAAACACTAGGTCCAGGTACCCACGTCGAGTGTCGCACGGGCATAACAGGAAAGAGAACGTGCCGGGTCGAAGCAACAAGGGCACGTACGTCGAAGAGAAAGAAACACGTCAACCCGTGAGAGGAAGATTCAGAAATCCACTATGGAGAAGAGGATGGGACGACAATAGGAAATCATCCACTTCCCAACGCGGCGGCAGCAGAGAACAAAAGGCAACAGGTTTTCTCTCCTTCTTCGGTCATGGTACTGCAGCGATTCAGAATCCAGAGGCCAGAAACTAGTTTGGACGTGGTTTCGACCGGGGCAGACGACGATGATGGGCCCAGAATCCGGAGGGAAGCGATGCGAACTGATGCATGCGACGGTCCTTGACAGACGGAGCTTGGCCCCCAAGCAGCCAATAGAGGAGCCATGACTTGCCCAGGATTCCCAGATGCCGCCCACGCCAGGACGATGCGGCTCTGACAGGTCTGCGACTATTCGCAGACTAAAAAGTAGGCTCTGGATAAAGCTATTGAGCCGCTTCTCGGAAGCAGGGGGCGTGCGCAGGGACCGCGGGGCCCTTGGTGAGACGTGCCCCTGACGAGGCATGTTTTAGGCCGGGGTCTAGACGAAGGAGTCGAGACACCATCGCGAGCGCACACAAGAGGTGCAGACAAGAGAATAAGAATATATATATGTATATCTAGAAATAGATAAAAAGAGATGGCTGGAGTCGTGAGTCGTGAGAGTACAAGATCCCATTGCAATGTCGGTCGTGGAGGCAGTTACGATCTTGACGTGCTCCAACTTCTTCCTTCCTTCACTTTAAGTATCATCGACACACACCAGCGTAGGCAAGCACGAACGGGAAGTGTCTAACCTAACCTAACCTAGGTGATTAATACAAGCACGGCCACTTTTGCGAGGATTGTTCCTGGAGGAAGCGGAATCGAGTATCAAACCTCCCACCGATGGGAAAGGATCTCTTTTCATGCAGTAGCAACGCTCGAGAATTCGTCATCCCAAAAAAAGGTATGTAAGTCGACGGGCTGTTTGGTCTGGCTTTCGTTTCAGTAAAGAGTCACATCCTCGGCGCTGTGTCGTCGTGCTCTGGTTCAGATGAACCCGCCGGATGGAGGGGATAGACGTCGCCCACTGCTGTGGAATATCTGGTGACAAACATGTTCTCGGCGGCGCGTATTCTATATGTCATAAATTGCATGATAATAAAGTCTTTGATGAAAAACGAAGAGAGAGGCGTGCAAGTCAACATGGCCATTGGCCGCATATGCGCCGTTGACCCTAGCGAAGGGCAGAAAAAGCTTGGCCTGTACCTTAAGGTGGCCGTCGGGTTTCAGCAGGCACCATTACAAGCTTGGTACGGAGTACTATAGACAAGGGGGCAGCATACCTACCCATGCTTCCAAATGCTACGCAATGTGAGTTGCAGTTGTAATTACGATTTCATTGTGTCGTGTCGGCAGTGGAAAGTAAAAAGGAAGAAAGCTCCAGAGAGGAGACCAAAAGACAACAACTTTATGCTGGCAAAAACGAAATCACAGTCGGCAAAAGCAACTCTCGATCGGGGAATTGAACCCCGGTCTCCAGCGTGACAAGCTGGCATACTGACCACTATACTAATCGAGACTTGATTGAACATTTGCAGCCTTATCGTATATAATGTAAATTAGCGTTCCGTGGGCAAAGCTAGGATCACAACGCCAAATGAATTAACAATGTTGCACCCTATAAGATCATGATAATAGAGTTTCTTTTAACAATTGACTTTGTTTCCTGGCAATACTGAATAATTCGATTATTTTCAAGTTTTGTTTTGTCACAAAGTTTGCACCACTTAAATATTTGTAGGTTTCGAGGCGTCTGCCATATCTGCGCAATACAATATAGGACAAAAGTCGCCCGGAAAATCGCGAGCGTATAACTAAAGGTTAATATCTTGATTTTAGCAATCGAATAAGCGCGGATAGTTCATATTTGCAAGAAAGCATTGTCCAAGAAAATCAAAACATTCGTCGGTCCTGGTCTTAATGCCACAACCGATACTAATTCAATGCTGCGTCACAATTAGTAAATACTATTATGCTAAACCAAATCTTACCAAATCTTTGGAAAATCATATAAGGTTATATACTGTGCTGAAGTCCAAATAGGGAGCGACGTACGCTGCAAATGCGACAGCCCGCGAAATCCAGATTTGATGATTAAGTACGCCGAACGACTATATTATAAAACATGTCACCATAGTACACAGTACAAACTGTTTGTCTAAGCTGATACACCTTGCGTGAATATAACAATACGGATGTTGGTGTCATTTTGAAAGCTTGAGAAAAACATGACTTAGAAATACTTGTTCTTAAAGCTATGGCCTCGGGATCGCGTCTTTTTCACAATATGTAAGTTAACTTATAAGTATATATAAAAAAAGCCTCAAAGATTATATTTCAAAAGGACGAAAAAGATTGCAACGTGAGCACAAACTAATAAATCAAGTATACTTGCTTGGGAAGGTAATAAGATTCTGCCAAAGAAGCCGAATGTCAAAAATAAGACCAAATCGCATATAGACAAAATGTCAATTTTCGACATACAGAAAAGGCAAAAAAGCATTGCTCAGCCACAGGATTGAACTGAGGACCTTCGCATAACTTGATATTCTTTGTTAGAGAATATTAGTACGACGCTCTAACCAACTGAGCTAGCCGAGCAATTGTTGAAAGAACAGTATCTTATCACTACTCAAGATTTGTGCCCCGCTTGACGAAAGCTTGCCTGGCTTCAGCCCACAATTTTGATGTCACCTCCACTGGATCCCTTTCTTCCAACCATGAATTGAGATTTGATTTTCGGTGCTCTCTATAATAGAAGATTTATATGGCACTGTTCCGAAGAAACTGGAACCACGCGGTTGATTCACACAAAGTCGATGTGATCATTCAGCCACCTTTGAAAAATTATCATGCAACTAGATCCCAAGATCATACAAGAACCATTCACTTGCGCTGCCGAGTGCGATATATCCTGCTCCATCTACAGATTGCGCAAAAGAAAGCCGTCGTTTTGCAGATTCTAGAGGAGCCCAGCGGAATCATATGTTCTAGCCGTGTCCTGTAGCAACTTCAGGCTTTCCGCGCCATAGCTACTGAGCGCTTTCTGCGAGGCGCCGGCAAAGCTCAAGCACAGAAAGGGCAGTCGCAGTCCCTCCTCTTCGGCAAGCCTATGCGAAGCCTCTGTGATTGCAGCATTGGCCGCGTATACGGGGCTATCGTCCTCGTCCGAAAGCCACTCGACGGTGAAGACGAACCCTGCAGACGACATTAGCTATATGTACGCCGGGATTTGCCCCAGACTTGTGATCAAGATGCATTACTGAAAACACTGTGGAACTGCTTCCAGCCCTAGAATATTGCCACCGCGGTCTTGGCCTGCTTGTACACAGGCAGTGTCTATAGGCTGAATGGTAAAGTGTAAGTCAACACCAGGGGCAAGACAGCCGGTAGTGACTTGCCATGATCTGTAAATGTCCGTGTACAGCTCCTGAGATGGTTTGGTGGTCAGGGTGGTAACCGCGCGTCTGGAAAAAGCTCAGCATATTGACATCCCAGAAGTGCACAAATCACTTACTTTCCGTCCTCTGGAGGGTGAAATTGATCCAGAGTTTGCACAAGCGATGACAACGTGCCATTGGTCGTGGGTAATATTGTTTGCAACAGACTCGAGAGCGAGAGGAAGCTGTCAAAGGCGCTGGGTTTCTCGACCGGCTGCTCCGCGTAAAGCATGCCAACAATAGCGGCGCCCCTGCGAAAGTTTGTAAAGAGGCCAATCTTTGGGTCCGATTCCATGGCGGTCTGAACGTTCAGAGTTGCTTTCAGAATACTTTCAAGGTCGGCTGCATCGTACATATTGATTGCATATTGGATGTTGAGAAGAGGGTACGTGGTAATATCGAATCGTGTCACAATGCCTGGCTGCAATAAGCACATTTTCGTAACTTTAACAGGACCATCAAACTGGAGCCTTTACACACCGAAATTGCAGCCTCCTCTTTCAGAAAGCGAAAAGGGTCTTCATGAGCATCTAGATTGACGTTGACAACTGTGCCGTTGGCTAGGACGACCTGATGACTATGCATTAGTCTCGACCAGATATCTGACAGACATCAGACACCTACTTCAAAGTTCGTGACACCATCTGCTCCGACCCCGTGTAAATTCGGGAATGGTCCCAGGCCACCCCCGAGGAGAAAGCCACTAATCCCGACGGCCGATTCTCTGCCTCCCGTCGCTGACAGTTGTCTCTCTTCCAGCCAGGCATATACCTCACCCCAGGTGATGCCGGCTCCAGCTTGCAAGATACCCCCATCAGTCAAAGACAAGGATTTCAGGCCGCCAAGATCAATGACGATGCCGGTTCCGTCGACGTTGCTGAATCCTGGATTAGGATTGTGCCCGGTAGCTCGAATAGCGAATTTCGTTCCGGTCTGTTTCACAATGGCAAGTACTTGAGCGACTTCTTCAGTAGTCGTTGGCCGGACATAGGCGGCGGCCGGCGTCCAACATGCCGAGGACCTGGAGAACGGAAAATGCATAAACGCATGTCCTGTACATAAAGTTGTAATCAAAAGATTGACTTACCAGGAACGAGATTGCTCAAACTTGTGCTCCGTCACATTTTCCTTCGTGATGACTCGCCCTGGAAGAGCTTCTCTGAGCAACTCGGCCGCAGCCAACGCTTGACTGGTGGCATCTGATCTACTACTCATGGTGAGGTTATATTGCTAGCAACAGAAAGATGGGAATGAACTCGTTTCCCCCGTTTCAAAAGCATATGATGGACTTTGGTCCGCTTATAACTTCCAGGTCTGCGTTATGTTCTCGCCGATGTTCACATTCGCGCTATGCAACCACATCCGTCATGCAGTCAACACCCTTGTAGTCTGTACATCTTCCAACTGTCACCGTGCAGATGCTAGTGCTTATGCTATACTGTATAATTGGCCAAAATGATTATCTGTATAGCTCATGTACACATCCTAGAAGCTCTAATGATTTACCGTAACTGTGTGGAAAATCTACCCATCGGACCAGACAAACTTGATTCAAATTATCCAACCATGTCTTCCATGAGAGAGACCCTGACCTCTCAGACGGTCGCACCGCCGTTGCTGTCATTGTTGCTATTGTTGACATGCTCGGCCTGCGACTTCTCAGCGTCCGGGCCGCCGGCGACGCTGGACCGCCGGCGCTGGGCGTTTTGCGCCTCGGGCGTGTCGTCGTAGGCGATGAGGAGCTCGCCCTTCTTGCCGTAGCGCCTCGGCTTGTGCTTGGCGACGTGCACCACGTCGAACGCGCCCTTGGCGCCGCTGACGTCGTGGAAGATCTCGTCCATCTCCTCTAGCGAACGTCCGGCCTGGTGTTGCCAAATTAGTACGATGGATGCGATCTGTTGAAGAGGTTGAAAAGGGACTCACTGTCTCGGGGTAGAAAAAGTATACGCATGGAACGATGGCGGCATTGATGCAAGCAAACACCACGTACGTCTTCCATTGAATATTTGCAAAGGCGACAGGTGTTACCATTACGACCTGGTATCACTCATGAGTGACAGGAATTCAAGGCGGGGGACATGAGGACTGACCATGAAGTTGAAGATCCAGTTTGCCGTGGTCGCGATGGCATTTGCTGGCGCTCTGATCTGAAGGGGCGTGATCTCTGCGGGATACAACCTGTGTGCTGTTTCAGTACGATTTTGCACGATAGACGAGGGAGTGATAAAAGTACTGACCAGGTCATGCCGAGCCAGCCGATTGCAAAGAAGGAATTGAAAACAAATAGGAAGACCGCGGCAGCAATGCCTGTGCTGGTGGACACATGCGAAGTCGTACCAGCAAGAACTATGTGAATGTTAGAAAACTCTTTCCGGCTGTTTCTGGACTTGAAAATCTATGTAGGGGCCACGAACCTGCCATCGACATTGCTTGACCAGCTGCCCCGAAGAGCATCAGGGGCCGACGGCCGAACTTTTCAATCGTAAATATGGCTACCCATGAGGCGATAAAGTATTCGGTTCCGTTGAGAGCGGCCAGGAGTCGACTGGTGAAACCACTCAGTCCGATATTGTTTTCGAATATGGTAGCCGCATAATAAGTGATGATATTGATACCAGAGACTGTTAAAGACATGGTTAGCATGAAGGAATAATATTGCGACCTGGTGTTGCCAGGAGCTGCAAAAAAGCTTCGACTCACTTTGTTGGAACATCTGGTTGACATAGGCGAGTATTGTTCGGTGCAAGTTTCTATACAGATGGTGTTAGCATGTCGAATCCCTCTGGCCAGCATTACACGTGAATCCGTATACCTGTCCTTGTTGCGCTTGAAACAATCGGCAAAAGTGCCCTTCTTCATCTCGAAAACAACATCCTTCATGGCCTTGTAGTCTGCCTGGATAGCAGGATCCTCCGGCGGGAGCTCGGATAAGGCGCAGAGGACCCTGACGGCCTCCTCGTCGCGGCCCTTGAGGATCAGCCAGCGGGGCGACTCGGGCAGGCCTGGAAGCAAGACGACGATGAATATGGCCAGGATGATCTGGAACGCGATCGGGAAGCGCCACGAGATGGTGGAAGGCTCGAGAAAGGAGAAGCCGAGGTCGATCCAGTACGAGAGCATGACGCCAAAGACGATCAGGGAACCTTCAATCATGACCATCTGGCCACGCCGGTGTGCTTTGGACGTCTCCGACTGCCACGTTGGCACCGTGGATGTGTTCATGCCATTCCCTACAGCAAATCAGTGTCGGGTTCTCGAAACTTTACCGCAGCCCTTGTATGTAATTTGGTCTTACCGAAACCCGTAATCAGACGGGCAGCAATCAGTTGACCGAGACTGAAAGAGGAACACTGTATCGCGGCGCCGACTATCATGATGGACGATCCGATGAAGATGGTCCGCTTGCGACCTAGAATATTTCCAAGCCATATTGTGGCGAGTGCGCCGAAAAAGCAGCCAAGCGTATAGCCACCGACCGTGATTCCTGCATGACGAGGAGATGTTAAGAACCAGCCCGTGACCATAATTTTAAGAGTGTATCTCGCTACGTACCTTGAATATTCGACGCCTGAGAGGCACTACTGCCCGGGGGCGGGTTTTGCGTGTCTATCTGTGGGAAAGTTGCCAAGAACGAGGGCAGTGTGAGCAAGCCTCCCATGACGCCCTGTTATTGTGTTAGCTGCTTGGCTCTGTAGCAAGTATGGATGTCATATTCACCTGGTCATAGCCAAAGAGGGCAAAATCGGTGCCCGCAATGACTGCAATGGCCACATTGAGCTTGAAGCCCGTCAGGCCATAGTATGATTTCATTGTGGACTGTTTCTGTGATGATTCGACCAGTCTTGGGAGAATGTTGTTGCAGTAGCCACAGATGATGAAGGATGAAAAGTCAGAATAGCGGATATACCAGAAAAGAAAGGATAAATATCTGCGATCTTCCCCAGTTCCGGCGTATCTATGCAAGGGGCACCTACATGCGGCCCCTCGGCTTTCATATACCTATCACCAACAAGGTAAGCTGACCTTGAGCAAGAGCTGCCGATCGATCAGTGCCCCGGGCACCAGTCCAGCCAGTCCGATCTTAGATCACTTCGAGTTCTTGTCCGCGGGCAATAAACGCGGGGCCCCGCGTGCGGAGAAGACGGAGGGCCTAAGAAAGTGTATTCTATGGATTCTCGAAGACCGGAAGGCCGAAATGGGTAATCCGCATGGCCATTTGAGAGGGCGATCTTGCCATAATTCCAGACCTCTGTCGAGTCAAGCGCATTCCTTCTCACCACTCAGACGTCGTCATGGACCAGAGTTGAGGCGAAATATGGGGAATGAGGTTTCCAAGCAGAAGAGATGCAAGGCCTTCAACGAGCCATGTTCCCGGCAGCCGAAGATTGCAATCTGGGGAATGGTGTGAACGAACAGTCGCCGTGAGGATCACTACCTAAACCCTACACCATCAAGATTAAGGAACGTTTGACCCAGCGGGCTGGCCGACAGCGACGGATATCCTTTTCGGCATGAAGTAGTATTCGCCATTCAAAATAACTACCTGGACTAGTTTGAAATCCATTTCTATTGGATCGTTGGTATATGCAGGCTGCTTGCAGACATGTTTGATATTGTAAACGCTCATTAGTTCTCACCCTCGGCCAATTCATCTTATTCAACTTAGTAATTGGCAGCAAACTGGGCTTCCAACATGACCTCACGGACCTCAAAAGTTGCCTGCCAGTGCAAAGGATTCGTTCCAAGTGCCGAGCAGTGGTCAATTCGTCTAGCACTGCCACTGTGAATCGTCCCATATTCCCAATAGTCTCCAAACAGCACTACTAGGTTGCGTGTAAGAAAATAGTACGACACAGCAACCTCTACTACAGATGTTTGTCAATTTCTGTGGGAAGCGTTTTCGGCTGTCCAAGATATTTCGTCACATCGTCAAATTATAATGTCGAACTCGAAGCTCGCCAATCTCAACTCGGCCACTCTGGGCGCCAAGATGCCCGAGATCACGCTGCCGGACGGCTCCGTCGTGCAGACGGGCACCGTTGGGTAAGTATAAAAACAAGACTTCTGACCTCCACCATCGACGACTAACCGGCATCTGCTCCCAGCGCGCTGCTCATCAACATCAAGGCCTACAACGAGGCGCACGCCAGCTGCGACGAGGACAAGAAGGCCAAGCTGAAGGAAGCCATGGCCGCCACTCTGCCCATGCTGAAAAAGGTCGGTTTCTTCGACCTCTTCACGCCCGAGGAATGGATACAGGGCGACAATGAGGGAAGAAAGGTTGTTGGAAAGCTCGCGCTCGAATCGTCTTGAGATCCTGCCTCTCTTCGCATTTCTGGGATATTGTCATGGGGATACGGGCAGTCAGCTCTGGCCATAACAGCGGGTCGATATTTCCAGAAAAGCCATGAATGACATGTCACTTGACTCATTACAACAAAATATTCTAGTTGTATCACATTGTATGGTGGCATTGCAGATGGTACGGATTTCCATTATCATATTAATACATGTCGTATTCTCATACATAGACTCATTAGATTCGGGATGGGAATCGGCAACTCGTATGAAGCCATTCAAAACACCCATGCCGGGACAAAATCCCTGTTCTTCCCAGAGTGACATGCGGTCTGCTGCTCTGATCTCCGTGGTGATCAGCTCGTGCGGCCGTGCCGTGCCACAAATTGTGGCTAGTCTTTCGACCCGCTGCCGCTGATCATTGGGAAAGCAGACCACAAAACAGCTGCTATATTTAGCATAGCAGAGGTCGTGGCAGCTTGAGAATCCCCAGCGTGGGTCCTTGACAGCCGTTTTCCCTCCTGAAAAAAAAGTATAGTCCCCATTCCTCCGCGGTCTCGCGGCTCCGGCGGGTCACTTAATGAACAGGTTTCATCTCGACGCCGTCGTGAGGCTTCTGCGGGTACACGGCCGAGTTGGGGCTGGGCGACCTGTAGGCAGTGTCGTGGGCCCCGTACGAGTAGCCGGGCGGCGGGGGAGCGCCACCGGCGACGCCCTGCTCGACGTGGCCGGCGGCGGCGTAGGTGCCGCGGTTATCGAGCGTGCCCTTGCGCAGGCGGTGCGTGAAGCGCGCGCCGAGGATGAGCTGGCTGAGCGACGTGGACACGAGTATGGCGCTCAGCAGCAGGTCCAGCCAGCTGACGTTGCCGCCGGCGGCGCTGACGATGGACAGGATGAAGTAGGCGCCCCAGGCCGCCGTCTTGAGCACGGCCAGGACGAGCAGGGCCACGGGGCTGAGCACGCGGCGCGCGTACAGCACGCACTCGACGACGTCGAAGACGATGGTGCAGACGGAGAAGACGAGGATGACGCTGCCCGTCGCGGCCGCGTACGTGAGCAGCTGGTCGAGGTTATAGCCGTAGTACGTGTAATCGCTCAGGTCGTCCTCGTTCTCCCGGACGTAGGCCGCGGCGGCCAGGAGGAGGCCCGCGGCGATCAGGAAAACACCCGCTGCCAGACACTGCAGTACCCAGCACGGTACCAGCTGTCGCTTATGCCATAAACCCTCGTATCGACGCATTGTGCGGGTTTCTTTTGTTGTTTAATTTTCGGTTGCGCAAGGCAAGAATGGCGAGCCTGAGCCTGTAACTTTTTCCCTGATCCTAAGCAAAGACTTTGTTGAGATCACCAAGCTCTTATATAAAAGTCAAGTGGTAGCGATGAATTGGGTTTCCACCAAGACAGATATGTGAGTCAGAGGCGACGGAAAGGCGTCTTTATATATAGATGTGTGGACGAGAAATGATTCAGCTGGCAAAGTATACGATGCACTCGAGGGGCGCGGTCATATTATAATGATAATGGGAGGAATTCGCTTTGAGACAACGACGCAACCCTGCAGCCCAGGTGGGCTGTGGCTTCCATGGGCGAGCCAAGAGCGACCTAATCGTAGTGGATGGGAAACGGCTCGCGGCGCAGCATCTGAGTGGACGGTTGGCAAGCGAGAATCCAATATTTGCCCACTCGTTATGGTTAATTTAGAGTCGTTTTCCACCAGACTGGGGACTGCCAAGAATCACTAGACTGTAAGCAGTATGCTCGAGTGGGCAAAGGTCTGCCAAAGTCTGCCCGTCAAGAAGAGGGAAGAAAAAAAAAAGGGTCCTTTGGGATTCAGTATGCCTTGCATAGCTACACAGCCCGCCCTTACGGCTTCCAGCTCTCTTCTTGTGTTATGTCTCTCAAGCAGAATACAATCGTTCTATCTTCCTGAACGAAGAACGAACGATGCTAGATTACAACAACTCAAAAACATCTCTCGAGCATGGTCTTGCATGTCTAAATCTCGAATTGCCGCCGACCTGATGTACCTGTCCCCTGCCACGGAAATGAGCGCCCCCAAGAGCCCAAGACATGACGGCGCAAGATCCCAAATTGGGCTGAGCTAGATAACGGCAAATTGGCGCCGCACGAATATCTTGGACCAAGACGCCAAGAAGCGGCACAGCTCTTATGGTTCTCACGAACGATGTGGCACAGGCAGAAGCGCGTTATCCAAGCAGAGCACAGCGTAGCGCAGTGGCACAGCACGGCAGATCAGTCATCCCTCAGCTGTTCGTTCAGGTCAGCTATGAAGTCACATCGCTTCGAAGGAATGCCTTATGCAGAAAACCAAGAAACACCGCCTTACCTGGACATCAGCAAGGCATCGAGCCAAGAGGGGCTTGTTATCTAATACACATGATCGTCGATAGATCGCTGGATCACACAAGGCACAGCAGTGTTGTCAGTTGTTGGTCAAGGACAGATGCAAAAAGTCATCATGAGCGCAAAGAAAACGCCAAGGAGTAACTATCCGTGACCCACTCTTCTTACCATATGAATATATATTTCTCAACACATACGACACCTTCAGTCGGTCGTGGTTCTTATTCCCTGCATTAACGGACGGATCATGTAAATGTATTGACGCGGCTACAGTATGACATTTGGAGACGTCATTCAGCATGGGAAACCCAGGTAACCTTAGGTAGATACCCCTTTTGACTGCATATTTTTTCTTCATTATTGCCGACGTCTCACGACCAGGCGAAGCATACGGAGATTTCACAGAACAGACCCCTACAGCCTGTCTCGGTCTTGCCTCCTCATCTCGTCCCGGAAATAGTTGCGCTCGGCCTCCGTGTGCCCGTCCCCGGTTCCAGGGCGGTCAAAGTGCATCCTCCTGTCCTCGACCGGGGTACCGGCCAGGCTGCCCAGCGCGTCGCTGTCGCGCCTGGGCAGGTCGCTGTAGCGCTGGTGGTTCGCCTCCTGATGCGTCGCCTCGTCGCGGTAGACCTGGCCGCCGCTGGCCTCGATCTCGCGCTCCATCAGGACGACGCGCTCGGCGGCCTTTTGCTCCTTCTGGCGCTTGGTGAGCCCGCCGCGGGGCTTGCTGCCGAGGCCGTGGCCGAAGCGGGTGCGCGACATGACGTTGCCGAGGGTGATCCTGCGCTGCTTCTTGTTCCAGATGCACGTGCCGATGAGGCAGAGGGCGACGAAGCCGAAGATGACGGGGAGGCCAATGTACAGGGCGGCGCCGCTCGGCAGCTTAGCCGCCGGCGCGTGGTACGTCGGCTTGTTGGCGACGAGGACGGTCGGGCCCTTGTAAGACTTGCTGCTGGTGCTGGTCGTCGTGTTGAGAGCAGTGATCTGCACCGAAATGTTCTGGCCCGAGGATTTGCCCAGCATGAGGCTAGAGTCGACTGTCAAGGCCCAGAATCCCCAGGACGCCACCATCTTGTCCGACTGGAAGGCCTGGGTGGTGGTCTCGCCCGTCGTCTGGTTGAAGTAGTTTCCTTGGATCTGCACGGTTGTGTTCGCGGTAAAGTAGGAGCTGTCCCAGACGACTGCGTAGACGATCAGCTCTACCGATAGGAAGGCAACACGGTATCAACCTTAGTAGACTTACAGTAGTACGTAGTTCCGGGGTACAAGCTGGCGCCATCATTTGGCGAGCACCAAGGCGCGTCCGTTCCATCTTTGTTGCTGCATACGGCGAACGAGCCAGCGCCGTCCTTGGCCGTGGCCGTGGCTATCGGGGCCGAGCCAGTGCTAGTGGTGATCTTGCCGTAGCTGGTCTGCGTGAAGACAGTGCCGGTGATGTCGTTGGGCGCGGCAGAGACGGTAGAAGTGACGCCGTCCACCGTCGTCACGTACGGGGTGACGGTGTGCGCGGTGCCGTCGTCGTCGACGGTGACCCAAGGCGTGAGGCCGTCAGTCGTCCTGGCCAGGATGTTGGGCACGGCCAAGACCGACGATGCCAAGAAGGCGATCACGGCGAGAGAGGTTGTGCTCCGCATTTTCTGTCAGAGTGCGTTGCTTGAGAGGGTCGTTTCGTGTCTGATTAGATTATTACAATTGGGTGGATTATGTGATTAGGTAGATGGAGTATCAATTCGAAATGATGGGATGGACTCCGGGGATCTGGAGTATTAATCAGTGGTATTTTGGGTTCAAAGAGTGACGGCGATGTATTCAAGGACCTTCAAACGAGTGCGTATGGTCCAGGACGGGAATCGAATACAGCAGGAAAACGAGTGCAAAATTCGCTCAAGCGAACAAACAAGCACTTTTATTAGTGTTTGGAGCTCGACCTTATTTATCAACTGAGAGAAAGATCGAGGAGCATCCGAGCGACAGCCATCGGCTGCTAGATAATGCACCTAGCCAAGGTTGCATCGCGCCCGCGTTACGCCCCTGAGATGAAATTCCCCGCGTGGTAATTTCGGGGTTAACCGTCATGGCTTTCGGTCTGGCCTCTTAGCACACTGAAAGAGAGGCCCGCCGATCCACCATAGCATGGGATTTACAGAGGAGTCCTCTATCTCGCGAATGGCATTCGTCCAGGAACCAGTCCTGGGGAGCTGGGAGTCAATAGTTTGTGAGCGACTGGATCCAGGAGAGAGAGAGAGAGAGCTCAAGAGGTGATCCCGACTCCCGAGGCTCCCTCGTCGATTGATGAAAGTTTACGGGGCATTCGCTTCT
This sequence comes from Pestalotiopsis sp. DP-2020a, assembly GCA_018115615.1. Classification (NCBI taxonomy): domain Eukaryota; kingdom Fungi; phylum Ascomycota; class Sordariomycetes; order Amphisphaeriales; family Sporocadaceae; genus Pestalotiopsis; species Pestalotiopsis sp. DP-2020a. The sequence continues at coordinate 436,515 of JACVEI010000062.1, read as the reverse complement.
GGAAGCTCGAAGCTCGCTCGAGCATACACGGTATTTCGACATGCATTCCACTTGTTTACGTACACAATCCATACAATGAATGGTTCGGCTGCAGTCCGAGACTGGTGGGAATTCGCAACATTCCAGATCTTGCCCAGGGCTTGGGCTAGGATGGCGCCAGGAATGCGACCAGTGGAATAGAAGATGGAAGCTCGTCGTCCTCATCGGGATCTAAAAAGGGAGGACGATCCCGATCGATATTCACTGATAAAGAACTCACAACACAAGAGCTAGTCATATTTCAACCACTATCCGGAGGGAATCGGGGGTGACAATTGCATCCCACATGATATATCTCGCTTTGTCGAGTAATGTCAAGTCTTCCTCTCGTTGGTAGGTATGAAGAAATCAAGTACATAATAGTTTTGAACGGATAACAGTCGAGTATGATCGTGTACAAAAGAAAGGAAAAGAAACAGCTTCAACAGACAGGAAACAGAGATCAGACCTATTATACAAAAATGGCTTACACGGGATCTGCATTTTAGAGTTGTGAACCAAGTTGCTCCTACGAAAGAGACATGCCAATGCATGAGCATTGCTGTAATAAGTCCAGTGCATTGATTGAACGCGGTTGCTTGAAGTAATATAATCCCAAGGGCTTACAAGTACCTATGCAAAGATGCTTCTAAATCGAGACATGCACTTGGTTCATGCTTCAATGTTCCTGATACCACGCTGCGCACTTGTACAAGATGAGAATTGCCCGCGGCCGAGCTGTTTATACGTCTTCTCGTCAAGCCCCGAAACAAGCATTAGCCATCGCCTCACGGTTCGTTTCCCAGTGCAACCGATAACCAGGTGATCCAACGCGGAGAAGGTCTGGGAGCGGTAACAGACGGGACACAAACAGCATTGATTGCATCATCCTAGTGGTTCGATAACACGCGCCCGCGACTTTCTGGGGCCACAAAATAGAGCTAGGTTAGCTACCTAAGGCAAAGGTGGAGAGAGGTCGCTGCTGGGCATGTGCTCACATTACAGTCCTTATCGTTAATGCAGATTTCCTATCTACTACTATTATCTGAGATACCCATCCCAGGTTATATGATCACTGCTTGGGTACTGGCGTTCAAGCTGGGAGCCAACCCTCAGATATCCCTTTTATAAACCACAGACGCTTGAAAATCACCAGGTGCCCAGCATGTCGGCAGACGACCAACAGTTCCTAGACGTGGTACGTACGGCGCAAAACCAAAATACCCCGACCCAGCCGACTCGAGGGAACTAAGACCCTAGAATGTTGACTGGAATCTCATCTTTCTGCAGCTCTCGTCCCTGCCCAACCACATCCGACGCTACTCGGGCGATGTGGCCGACTACGTCGACAAGACCGTCGAGAAGGCCGCCGACCAGGTGCGCGACAGCCTCGCATCCGCGCAATGGCTACCAGACTACATCCGACCGGCGCCTCCGTCGCGGCCGCCGCCCGTGGCCGTCGTGCCCTTGACGGCATACGAGCGGGTGCACGGCTGGGTGGCGAGACACAAGATCTTGACCGGTATCGCGGTCGTCGGCGTCGGATACATTACATACAAGGCGGTACGCACGAGAAAGGCCATGCGCAAGACCCGCCGGGCGAAGCGCGCCCAGAACGGCGCCCGGACCGAGGTCGTCGTGATCGCCGGCTCCCCGACGCTGCCGCTGACAAAGTCCCTGGCGCTGGACCTGGAGAGGAGAGGCTTCATCGTGTACATTGTATGCGGCACCTTGGATGAGGAGGCAATGGTGCAGAACCTGTCGAGGCCGGACGTCAAGCCGTTGAGCATCGACATCACAGACGTAAGATTGTCCCACGATACAAGAGGGCTGGATAGCATCGGGCCTGCAGACTAACAACAAACGTCACAGCCGCCGAGCGCGGGCTCCTCGATCGAGCGCTTCGCCTCGTACCTGCAGACACCACACGCCGCAGTGCCCAAGACGAGGCCCAACTACCTGACGCTCACCTCGGTGATCCTGATCCCGTCGCTCAACTACCAGACGTCGCCCATCGCCACCATCCCGCCGTCGTCCTTTGCCGACCTCTTCAACACGCACCTGCTGCACCCGATCCTGACGATCCAGTCGTTCCTGCCGCTGCTGACGTCGCGGATAACGCCGCCGGGCGAGGCGCCGACGAGCCCCAAGGTTCTCGTCTTCACGCCGTCCATTATCTCGTCCATCAACCCGCCGTTCCACGCGCCCGAGGCGACCGTCTGCTCGGCCCTGTCCGCCTTCACCGACGTCCTGACCGGCGAGCTGAGCCCCCTGGCCATCCCCGTGACGCACGTGCAGCTGGGCACCTTTGACTTTGCCGGCTTCGTGCCCACGCGGCACTCGAACCTGCTGCCCGCCATGGAGACCAACAACTGGCCCGAGCCGGCGCGCCTCGTCTACGGCAAGAACTACGTCGCCCAGTCGACGTCGTCCATCTCGGCGGGCCGCATCCGCGGGCTGCGGGGCAGCTCCCTGCGCGGGCTGCACAACGCCGTGTTCGACGTCATCGACGGGTCCGACAAGAGCGGCGTCGTCCGGATAGGCCTCGGGGCCGGCCTGTATGGCTTTGTCGGCCGCTGGGCGCCGCGCGGCCTGATCTCGTGGATGATGGGCATCCGCCGGGTCGACGAGCTGAGCACGTGGTCCGAGAGCTCGTACAACGGCAGCGGGAGCGAGCGGAGCATGAGCGACAACGGCGACGGAAGTGAGTTCATCGCCGTCGCCAGAGATGAGGAGGCCGGCGCGATGAATGTATGGAAAGAGGAAGTCTAGGCGGAGATTGGATGGATAAGTGAATGTATATATGCAGAAATGACAACCCCTATCATGATTAGAAAGGCTCACGACTCTGGCGATGGACTAAATTGGCACAATATACAATCACATACAATGTGGAGATGTGGAACGAAGGGGAGAACAACTTGTGGCGTCCTCGTGGACGAAATGACCAAGTGAACTGCGGTGATGTGACTCGAATTTCTTGGGTATCATTTTGTCTAGTTTTACATATCTCAGTGACAGATCTTGACCAGTAATGCAAGGCGACCATAACGACTTGGCAACATGGACCACACGTACTCTGGTGTGATCATTGCTCTGGTCATTTCTCCCGTGCTCTTCTTTCCCCCGTCTCCCTCCTCCAGAGTAGAGATGGATACTTGTTCTGGATATCAGGGCATGGCGGGCTCTATTGATGACCTCTGCCTCTGCCTCTGCCAAAGCCTCTCCCCCTGGGCTTCCATCCGCCACGGCCCCTACCGCCGCGGAAACCTCTGCCCTCGTCCTTGTCATCCCGGTCTCCCCTCCGGAAACCGCCGTCATCGTCGTTGCCGAAGCCCTGCTCCTCGCGCTCCCGCCTGAGAGCCTCGTCCTCGGCGGCCTTCTCGCTCTTGGGGACGGGGCGCTCGAGGTTCTTGCTCCAGCGGGGGTGGGCGCCCTCGGGGCACTGCTTGCCGTCGGGGCAGAAGCCGGCGAGGTAGTAGGGGCACAGGGCGCGGCGGACGTGCTTCTTGCTGCAGTTGGGGCCGAGGGGGCAGAAGCCCATGTCGTAGTGGGGGCAGGGCGGCAGCTTGCTCTGGGGGTCAATGTGGAGGTAGAGGCACTCGTCGCCGTTGGAGCAGTAGCCGTTGCGGACGAAGAAGTTGCACTCGGGCATCTTGCGCAGGTTGTACTCGTGCAGGAACTCGCACGACTCGCCCTTCTTGCACAGGGCGCGCAGCCAGTGCTTGCACACGAGGCTGTTGTACGAGGAGTTGGTGCTCGACGCCGCGTTGGGCGCCTCGTGCCGGTCCGGGCAGTCGGTCCCCAGCGGGCAGGCCCCCGTCGCCGCGAACGCCTTGCACACCGGCCGGTTCGGCGCCAGGCCGTGGCCGTACGTCTTACGCAGGAACGGGCTGAATGTGAATGTGTAGGTGGGCGCTCTGTGCTCGAGGATCTGCTGCCCGAGGTCCTTTGGCGTCGGCGGCGCCGTGGTTGTGGTCGCAGTCGCCATTGCGACGGATTTCTAGATTTGTAGCGCTCTTGCCAGTCCTGACGATAATCTGGGGGGTTTTCTGTCCGGTCGCTCGATTAAAAATTTCAGGGGTTCGATATGTGGTCGTCAATTGTCGATTTGTGCTGGTTGAGTGGAGGTGGTTGATATGTTATGTTCGAGGACAAGATACAAAATTCACCACTGAGCGCCATAGGTCGTCCTACGGAATGGAAAGCTCTAAGGTTAGGTTAGTGGGGCTGACGCATCGGCGGTTGCTGAGAGGCGCGTCAAGTTTCCGTGGGTTAGGTGTTAGTCAACCAGTACCGTTACCTCCTTCACAAAGGCATTGTTCCATGAAAACATATCTTTCAATAGTTACTCAGATTATCTTATGAGTCGATTACCCACTGCATAAATGCATGCTTCGGACAGCATTGAATTTGACATTATCACTGGGAGGATCGTCTTTGTTCCATTGTCATTTCCTTGCTTCTGCTTCAAGCTCTAATATAGACCACTTCCCTTCCGTACAGCACCAGTCAACACCGTGGCCTCCCATGGCAACTACACTGTCGTATGTCAGCTATAGTACGAAGTACGTACAAGCATGATCATAATACGGCTTCAAGGATCGATTTGTGTAATTTTACGACATGATATCCATCTGACGTTGATTGACATATCGACCACGGTGAGAACGTCAAAATTCTTTGCTGGCCTCAATCTACGGTAATCAGTAAAATAGAGAGTTTGTGCCCTTACAGGCAGTGACAGTCCTTCGGATCGAGCAACGAAACGTTCCAAGGTTGTTGTTAAGCTTGATTTTCTAGCGCCCATATTTCCCCAATGATCCCCCCCGAGTCCCCCGCAAATAGCCAGTGGGACCCGGATCTGCAATGACGACCAGGTTCACTATAGTACCACCGCATATTTCCCCGGATGCCCATGTGCCACGGCCAGTTTCTGCGAGGACAAATGCGAGCAACCGGCCGCTTCGTCACTAAGAAAACATGATCCCGACTAGGAGAGGAACTTATAGACTCAAACAAACTCCGACACCCATGTCACTGGCTGGTCCGTTCGACGACCTCGCTCCGACGTTCTTGCATATTGACCCAGCGTTACCTATGATCTGCGCGGAGATGAAGGCCGATATCCAGCAAGTTGTCATGGACTCGTCTTCAGAGAGAACTATTAGAAATGGTGCAAAACATCCCCACAATATCGGCATCTTTGAATTGTGCAAAACACAGGAGTTAACATGTCAAGAGACACTCCTAAAGTATCCCTCGAAAACGCTACCACCTTTTGCTAAGGCCTATACTGTCGGTAGTAGCCCAGCCACCCGCCTTGTCCGCCACGCTCAACCCTGTCAGGCTGTCTTGATTTCTCAGCTCCCTTGCTGCACTCTCCGTTGTCTCTCCGGGGCTCCTTTCAACTTCTCCGCATATTGTCATCACTGATCAGTGTCTCCCCCGCAATAAGTTCGTCTGCCCTGGAGGGGAATGTTGAAATAACGCCGAAGAGCCTCCAGGCTTGCTGCAAGCCACTGCGCACCAAGCTGCCGGAACCAGAAAGAACTACACCGTCGTACGTGGGCGCGGATCCTTGCCCTGATGTGCGAACCACTCGCAAGCTCGGAGACGGCCTATTAACATCCTGGTCCACAGTTGACCGTCCGGCTACGAACAAGTACGCTACATAGACCCAAGCATTCCCGTACCTAGCATTATAGCTGGGGCATCGTGAAGATGATGCAAGAGCCATGGACGAGCCACTGGAGTGGCACCATATCCTCCTCATTCATATCCCACGTCACATGGTTTTGGGAACCCATCCGTTCCTTACATGAGCCCTTCTATAAAGCATTGGATCCCACCCCACGCCTTCTTTTCTTCTCTAGTGTTCTTTGCTCTTTCGTGATAGCTACTCGATACTTTTACATCCGGTATCAGAGAGGACACAACATGGCTCACCCAATACCTGCCCTGTTGGCGGCCTACGTGCTTGGGTATTTCGCCCTTGTCCAATGTCAGACCGCAACAACCACATCCCCGGGCTCCGTCTTCACGGTTCCCGCTTCTGCAGACGAGGGTCAACTTTTGATACCCAACATTATAGATCCCCAAGCGGTCGATCCTCAATCTGTATGCCCTGGCTATACGGCATCTAATATCGTTGAGACGGCCAATGGAATAACGGCAGATCTGACCTTGGCTGGAGCGGCCTGCAATGTCTATGGCAACGACATTGAGGAACTCATCCTTACGGTCGAGTACCAGGATGTCGATCGGCTACACGTCGAGATTCAGCCAAAATACATTGGGCAAGAGAACAGCACTTGGTTCATCCTACCTGAAGAGATCCTCCAAAAGCCTGGAGTCGATACGGAGGGTTGCGCTTCCCAAAGTGATTTGTACTTCGCCTGGAGCAACGACCCGACGTTCTCTTTCAAGATCACTCGCAACAGCACAGGCGATGTTCTCTTCAGCACCGAAGGGACCAAGCTGGTTTATGAGGACCAATTCATCGAGTTCAAGACGGGACTGCCAGAGAATTACAACCTTTACGGCTTGGGAGAAGTCATGCACGGCTTAAGGCTCGGCAACAATCTTACGAGTGAGTGTGCTTGAGACTTTTCATACCGGTTCTGGCACTCTAACAATCCATAGGGACTCTATTTGCGGCAGATGTTGGTGACAATCTCGATGCCAACATTTATGGTCACCATGCAGTTTATTATGATACCCGCTACTTCGAGGCAGACGAAGCTGGGAATTTGACATATGCTGCCGATGCCAACGACACATCCAAGACCTATAAGTCTTACACTCACGGTGTTTTCCAACGTAATGCACACAGCCAGGAAATTTTGCTTGAACAGCCCGGCGTCACCTGGAGAGCACTCGGTGGAGAAATTGGTGAGTAACTCAGTCATAACCGAGGCCGGCACTGCTGACATGGGTTGCCTAGATCTCTATTTCTTTTCAGGACCCACGCAAGACGCTGTCACCAAGTCTTACCAGAACAGCATCATTGGTCTCCCTGCATTCCAGCAATGGTGGACGTTTGGCTACCACCAGTGCCGTTGGGGCTACAATAACTGGACGGAACTCCAAGATGTCGTTGACAACTTTGCCAAGTTCGAGATTCCTCTTGAGACCATTTGGAGTAAGTCCGGAAGCTCTACTACGCGATCTATATACTGACCACAAGTAATATAGATGACATTGACTACATGAACCAATACCGGGATTTTGACAATGATGCGATTCGTTACTCTTATGATGAGGGCGCAGAATTCCTTGATAAGCTACACGCCAACAACCAGCATTACGTGCCGATTGTGGACTCGGCCATCTATGCTCCCAATCCTGAGACTGAACAGGGGCAGTATCCCATCTACGACAGAGGCGTTGAGCAGGATGCGTTCATGTTGAACCCTGATGGTAATTCAATGCTACATACGCTTCAAGACCCACGAGTTTTGTACTGACACGAGATAGGGTCGTTATACGTAGGGGCTGTTTGGCCTGGCTATACCGTCTTCCCCGACTGGATTGGTTCCGTGTTCAATGGTACTGGCGCAAACAAGTGGTGGATCTCAGAGTTTACAACTTGGCACGACAAGGTCAAATTTGACGGTATCTGGATCGACATGTCAGAGGTCTCCAGCTTTTGTGTGGGCAGCTGTGGGAGTGGCAACTTGACTCTCAACCCCGTCCATCCGCCATTCCTTCTCCCTGGTGAGCCGGGCAACGAGGTCACCACATACCCAGAGGGCTTCAACCTGACCAACAGTACTGAGGTGACTTCGACGTCGACGTCTACCGTGTCCGAGGCCACTGCCACCTCTTCTTCCTCTACCTCCTATCTCCGCACGACACCTACTCCTGGTATTCGGAATGTCAACTACCCGCCGTACACGATCAACAACTTCCAGGGCGTCGATCTGGCAGTCCACGCCGTCAGCCCCAACGCCACACATCACGGCGGCGCCCTCGAGTACGATTTCCACAACGTCTTTGGACACCAGATCCTCAACGCCACCTACCACGCTCTCCTCGCCGTCTTCCCCGACAAGCGCCCCTTCATCATCGGGCGGTCCCAATTCTCCGGCTCAGGAAAGTGGGCGGGCCACTGGGGCGGCGACAACAACTCGCTCTGGGCCTACATGTTCTTCTCCATCCCGCAGGCCCTGTCGTACTCGCTCTTCGGGTTCCCCATGTTCGGCGTCGACACGTGCGGCTTCAACGGCAACACGGACATGGAGCTCTGCGCGCGCTGGATGCAACTCTCGGCCTTTTTTCCCTTCTACCGCAACCACAACGTCCTGTCGGCCCTACCGCAGGAGCCCTACCGGTGGTCCGCCGTCGCCGACGCCGCCAAGGCGGCCATGCAGATCCGCTACGCCCTGCTGCCCTACCTGTACACCACCTTCTACCAGAGCCACGCGACCGGCTCGACGACGCTGCGCGCGCTCGCCTGGGACTTCCCCGACGAGCCCTGGCTCGCCGCCGCCGACCGCCAGTTCCTCCTGGGCGACGCCATCCTGGTCACGCCGGTCCTGGCCCAGGGCGCCGAGACCGTCGACGGCGTCTTCCCCGGCATCGGGTCCGGCACCGTCTGGTACGACTGGTACAACCAGACGGCCGTCGCCGGCGTCGCCGCCGGCCAGAACGTGACCATCGCCGCGCCCCTGGGCCACATCCCCGTCTACGTCAAGGGCGGCAGGGTCGTCCCGCTGCAGCGGCCCGCCCTGACCACGGCCGAGGTGCGCAACAGCTCGTACAGCCTGCTCGTCGCGCTCGACGGCCAGGGCAAGGCGGCCGGCGGCTTGTACATTGACGACGGCGAGAGCCTCGAGTCGGAGAGCACTTGGATCGACGTAAGTTTTCCTCCCCAACACCTCGACCAAAAAACATATTTGAGTACTCCGCGACTGACACTGTCCTCTTAGTTCGAAGCTACTTCCACCAGCCTCAAGGCCAGTCCCAACGGTACCTTTGCTGAGACCAACGCGCTCGCCAACGTGACCGTCCTTGGCGTCCAGGGCAGCCCCGCGTCGGTGCAGCTCAACGGCGAGGACGTCGGCTCCCTGTTCGCTTTTGACGCCGCGTCACAGAAGCTCAGCATCACCGGGTTGGACGAGCTGACGCGGGGCGGGGCCTGGGCCAAGGAGTGGACGTTGACCTGGTCGTAGGGCCCATGTCAGATGGACATGGTTTTAGTACGTACCCAGGTGATCAATTAGACACACATTATGTGAAGTCAAGCAATATTTCCCTACTTCAGGCTCGTGTGAAATGTTTTTGCCCAGATCATTAACATGGTGCATTGAAATTGAAGATGTGAATAAACGTTGGTTGACATAAATATATCCAGTAACGCTTTATGGTTAAACATGAGTTGGGTTTTCTACTCGAAGATTATACAAGATACTTCCAGTGTTTGATTTTATAGTTAGAAACCCATTCGGTCGAAACAATCGTAGTTCAATGGTTCAGTGTTTGTCAATCAATGCCACTCGTTTTTGTTGATTTTCCTCGACTGACTTGACTACGGGTCTTCCCCTCCGAATAATCTCCAAACCGCCTACTGTAGAAGGTAATCAAGGTCTAGCTAAGGATTTAAGGGGTAGAATAGAACGTGGAGGGGACAAATGTGTGAGTGGAAGGTTATGTGCCGAGGGAGTGTATACAGGTCAGGGGTCATTTTTCCTTCTTTTCTTTTTCGTCGCTGCAAAATCCAAAAAAAAGTCTAGGGAGTGTCGAGAAGGGTAGACCGGATCGGAACCAACAAAATATGTCCCTTTTCTCTTCGCTTTCCATTACTTCGTCAGTCATTATTCCACATCATTCGTGTCGCACCTGTCCGCAAGTCAATTTTCGCTGTAATGCTTCTCAATGGGTCGGGAGCTGCAGTCCGGACATCCCTCGAGATCCAAGCAGAAGGAGCAACGCATGTGTAAATATCTGCTACGCCCCGATGAGGCAGATGCTGACATTTATTTACTGCTTTCCGTAGCCACCCTTGGTCGTCGTGGGGTAGGAACCCGGGGAGGTGACGGTAATAGTGCTTGGGGGAGGGCAAGTGGCGTATCTGTGAGAGTTACACTTTAGTAAACAGTCACCATATGTCTTCATCAGACGACTTACCCCTGTTCAGTCTTGGTGATCGTGGTGGGAACGGTCACAGTGGTCGGCACAGTAATGGTAGACACGACAGGCTATATTGAGTACGAGTCAGTCTACATGCTTCTGAGACAAAAGTTGGATGGGTTTAATATGCTTACGTATCCACTGACTGTAGTGGTCACGGTCTTGGTCTCCGTTACGGGCTGTAGAACGTTCAATTAGCATCTGATAAATTCTCAGCAACAGGTTGTCCACTCACATAACCTGCGGTGGAAGTGGTGACGGTGACAGTAACAGTCTTGTCGCTGCCCTTGGTGACGGTCGTAGTGACGGGAACAGTGACGGTGCTATCACTACCCTTGACGGTCGTGGTCACAGGAACAGTGACGGGAACAGTGACGGTGCTGTCACTGCCCTTGACAGTCGTGGTAACGGGCACAGTGACTGTGCTATCGATACCCTTGATTGTCGTAGTGACGGGAACAGTGACTGTGCTATCGCTACCCTTGACGGTCGTGGTCACAGGAACAGTGACAGGAATAGTGACGGTGCTACCACTACCCTTGATGGTCGTGGTAACATATGAGGTAGCCTGTGAATCATAAAGTCAGTGTAAGATTGGTAAATGGAAACTGAAATAGATTGCAGAGATGTATGGATCACTCACGTAGCCTGTGCTGGTGATGGTGACCGTGTTGGTCTTGGTGACGGGCTGTATCATGATCAGCTACTTTCATATCGCCAAGGAACGAGTCCAGATGTATCTCCGATGAGGTGACGTACGTAGCAGTCGCCAGTCTTCGTGACTGTCGTTCCGGGAAGAGTGACCGTGTTGGTCTTAGTGACGGGCTGTAGCCTTATTAGCTTACTTCAGGTAAAGATGGAATCGAGAGCGTCTCCAACGACATGACTTACGTAGCAGTCGCCAGTCTTGGTGACTGTGGTACCAGGGCCGGTGACAGTGACCGGGTAGGTGATGGTAGTGTCCTTTCCAGGCGTAGTCACGGTGTATGTCTGGGTGGTGACCTTTCCAGACACGGTCGAGACAACTGTCGAGTAGCTCGTCACGGTGATGGTCTATCATAAAGTCAGACATTTAGGCTCAGATTCAACAAAGCCAGGTAGAATCAGGCAATACCTTGCCAGTTCCGTATCCTTGGCTGGTAACCGTGACGGTCTTTGGCGCACATGTTCCGTAGCCATCATCGCCGGGAACGGGGCTGGCAGCAACAACAGCGCTGTGTATTCTTATGTCAGTTGATATGCTCATGTAAGTCAGAGCTATTTGAGCTTACCTCAGGGCGAGAAGAAGAGTCTGAGTCTTGAACATCATCTTGACGAGGATTTGTGAAGATCTTGGAAAGCGAAGGATCTGTTGATAGCGAAGGACTTTGGAATCTTGCTAGAATGGCTTGAGGATACTGGAACAATTTCCGATCTCCGAGAAGAGAGACCTGCGGCTTTATAGACAGGAGTCTGGCATTCACAAAGATATACGGTCTGTAGAGCCATCGCGAGAGCTATTACCAAGCCATGAATGCAACATCCATCACGAAAAACACGGCTCTATTGAGCCTACGATAATAGGCTGCATCATGCGTCTCCGATGATTCCGGCTGGTCGATCATCACTCAACCCAGAATGACATTACGTGATGATATGGTCGGAGCTGTGGTGGCCCGAGGTCTCTATAGGAGCAGTCGCGAGCCAAGACCGAAAGCATCGACGCCGGCCAGAGTGATCCTGGACAAAGAATCAGCCAACCTCGTTACCACGGGATGGCTTTCCAGGCGTGACTGGGCCATGCAAGATGAGTTACGCCAAAGTATCTTACCTCGTTTATGAAGCTGCAGATCCCTGCATGCAACGTCGTCGTGCTACATCTGTTACATGTTCCAGGAGCAGTCCGCCTGGCCTGCAAAGACCGATCGGGCTACAGAAATATCAAGTTACAGGGCTCATTGAGTTTATTCTGACCACACAGAACGCCCTCTGCTTCTCGAAGTGTTCGGTGCAATCGCCCGCGCAGAGAGGCGCACGTTTGTAACCTTTTTTACCAAGCATATGGGTATGGGACGCCTGGCCGTTGGAACGTACACATTAAAGTTTTCATTCGCATGTTTCTGCCTCTGGAAAATGTTTGCCATGCTGACCTCAGATTCTCATGCTGCCGTAGAGCAAGCAGGGTATATGGGCGGGAATCAAGGTCCTGGACGATACACGACGTCGAAATATTTTGTTCCGATCAACATCTCATGCCCCGAACTCGCCCAAGGCGCGGGAAGTGAGCCGCGTATAGACAAGATACCAGGCCGTGTGTGCTGAGCTCGAAGACTGGACGGGTTGGTGGACAGCTCTGGTCTTTGGGAGCACGACACCCATAGCCGGGCTGACCTTACCTTAGGGCCACCGAGGCTGGGCGACTTGAAGGTGTCAGTGGCTCAAGGGAGCAAACTATAATGGAGCTCGGTTCTCTGGGGTGCATGGCTGTCCTGGCCCCTGAAGGAGCAGCTGAGTGGCAATTTGCTGGCGACGGCCCGTATATGCGAGGTCAGCGCACTTTCGGATCCGGCCTGCGGTGAGTTGCTGCACGACGACTGGATTGTGCGACCGGTCAGAGCTCCGACGAAGCTAGAGGAAAGGCAGCGATGCCAAGCCTGAAGGACATTCGGGATGTGTCTAAACATCTGATGTAGGTACCGAAAGACCTTGCAAAAGGGAGTGATGGAATGATTGTTGTCAACAGTAAAAATGAATGATGTGTTGTTTTGCGCATCCTGTCACGACATATTCAGGTTCGGGCGCTTGAAGACTAAGGTTCAGATATTGCCTGCAGTGTTAGGACGCGCAAGATGGGATGAGTCGTAAAGATCATCCTTTTTGTGTAGACTGGACTCGAGTGAGTGACTGCGTTATCTGGAAAGCCGTACCGATCGGGTTGTATTGGCGGGATTGTGGAATGGCCTTGGTTGTCCAGTATCACGAGCTTCCTGAGCGTTACATAGCAGCGGGTACGACTCCCACTCTGCCAAAAATAACTCGCAATTGGCCCGAACAGCTGAGTGAAAGGCATTTTGGAAGGAACATTTACGCTCGCTCTCCAGTACTCGGACTCGCTCGTCGGAGACGTAAATTGCAGTTCTAGGCGGCATCATACAATCGAGGCATGTTGCTTGCCCGTAAAGGACAGCGATGGGCATATGCCATAGCCTGCTTGATTGGCTATAGACGCCAGCCAGTCGGAGCTTTTCTCAAGGCTCCATTCCAAGCCTCGCCATGCAGTCTCTGATCCGATCGATATTGTCGCTTGTTTGACCAATGAATTATCTGATCGGCTGGCGCTGTAGTGTGGTTGGGATAGTGTTGCAAGACCCGTTGGGCGCCATCAACGCCAGAATCTGGAAATCCAATATGATCGTGAAACAGGTTTTTTGTTGTGGTAAGATTTATCACCCGTCACCGATATTATCCATTGCCTCAAAACAGCTGCCGTGCAAGAAGCCAATGGGGGAGTGCCATGGACTCGGGAGGGGCTTGTTGGTTACGAGTGGCACATTGTAATACTCGCACAAGACGCCGAAAAGGTACGAATATCATAACAAACCTATAGGCTATGTGCCTGACTACGCTGAGTCCGCACTATTGAGCTTGGCCGCAGCTGGATGTAAGCCTCAAGCCTCAGCGTTGCATTGCCGGGATCAGTTGAACCTTGATCTGCTGTCATCAATGGCAGTTACCTGTCTTAATCAATAATTCATGAGGCAAGAGTCGAAGTTGAAATATACTCTCGCCAAGGACACATAAATGCGATAAGTCCACCAATCGCTATGACTGCCGAAGATACGACGATGTTGCATCGATCGCCAGCAGCGATTCTGGGGCGACCAAAAGAGCGACCCAGGGTAGAGTAGGCGCATGCAAGAGTGTCTACTGAACTCAGAAGCATTCGTTTGCGTAATGGAATGCTGCTTGATCCTTCAGGCATGAACAATGCCTGCCATGCAGGTCTGCTGTAGCTCGCGCTGAGTCCTTCCAGCTGACGAGACTGTGGGGGATGTGCTTATGATCGACAAGCATGCGAATGATGAGCACGTTGGAGAGCTTTGTTGTCCGCTAGTTTATGCGCTGTCACTCGGTTACGGGCGATGTTTTCTTTTCCATTCGGAGGTCGCGAAGACCGTTATCCGGCAGGCGACAACAATTTGCGGCTGTGAATCAGAGGGGCGGCGAGTCTTGGTTAAATCGACAGGCCGAGATCGCAAGCATAAGCCTCCGAAAAAAGAAAAGAAAAAAAGGTGTTTTCTAAAGCCACGAACAAAGTCGAGTTGGCGAACATGAGGGAAAGTTTGTAAGTAAGAGCCTGTGGAATTTTACCAATGATGTGCTCTAAGTAACCACCAATCCGCCTTCCTCAAGTATGACTACAGCTCACAGAGGGAAGTACGACCTTGAGCAAACACTGGGCTGAGCTAGCTCATGAACGCACCTTCCTATACGGACATTCAAGCATCGTGAGAAGTCCTACGTAAGGGAAAGTCTCCGGGCAGAGGAAATTCCCGTTGAGAAACCTCAAGGGAAAGTAGGACAAGACTGGTGATGAACATGTTGTAAGTTTCGGGCACACCATCATAAAATTATCCATTTGATATTTGTTGCCCATAGAATGTGATCAAGGGCGAAAAAGTACCTACCATTAGAGAATCACCCAGCACAAGCCAGCCTTGCGACAATACTTGGCTCAGCACTACCTCTCTTCACAGTGGAGGGGCCAGTATCACCTGCGATTGCGCCGTCTAGATCATAATTCATGCCTGAGATACAGCTCGCTTATATCTGGGGAGGTACTCTACTAATTGCAGGTCCGACAAAGTCATTATCGCAGCACTCGATAATAGAAGAAATCCTCCAAGAACCCTTGGCGACAACTACACTCAGCTCGCGGATCGGGTCTACTCACCGAGATAGATTCCAGCCTCACGAATATGCACGGCGCCACATCTCTCTTACTGGTGGAAACATGGTCAACTCATCGGAGACTACGTTTCAAGAGGCGGAAGGTATCAGCTAAGAACAATGATGACAAGGCAGGGGAATAGACTCTGCTCAAACAGACACTTTCAAGATATGGCCATCTCCCCATACCCATCTTGAATACGGGCTCCAAAAAAACCAGGTAGGTCGCCCCGTGAAATGCACAGTCTGAGCCAGTATGTATAATGTCTCTTCAAATCTTTCGTGCGAGAACCCGAAGCCTAAAATATCCGAAGAAGTACCCTCCAGACGGACTTTTGCACACATGCTCCAAGACTCCAACGACCTCCTTGACACACTCCTCCCTTTCCACTGGGTCCTCGATGGCGTCAAAGAACTGCTTGCCCATGAGCCGCGTCCATCCCTCGACGCCTCCCTCATCGGCGGGCGTCGGCCGGGACTCGAGTTCGACCTTCTCTACTTTCCAGCCGCCGACGGCCTCCTCCATGATCTGGACGATCCAAGCCTCGTCGGCAAAGAACCAGGGGTCGGCGGACAGAGCGCGCTCGAGGCCGACGCGCCGTGCGACACCCGAGACCAGGCCTGCCCTCATCTCGGACACGTTGCCGCGGCCGCCCATCTCAAAGGCAAAGATGCCACCAGGCTGAAGGGACTCGCGCACGCCCCGGAAGAAGGACTCCTGTTGCTCGCGCGAGCACTTTAGAATCCAGTGCATAGCTGCGTTGGAGAAAGCCTTGGTGTAGGACGACTGTTGTAAGGCCGGCGTGTTGACTATCTCGAGCGCGTCGACAACTTTTGTGATGCCATGTGTTAGTAAGGCACTATAACTCACCAGTCATAGAAAATAGGTGAAATAGAGAGAAAAGACAACTGACCTTCGAAACTGCACCTCTCGTTCTTCGCCTTGGCCGCCGCCTCCTTGGAGGTTTCGATCATGGATGGAGAAGAATCAGTGCCATGAATCCTGCCGCTTCCCTTTGAGAGGACTTCGGTAATCTGAAAATCGATTACGCCATCTTGATTCTTATCAGCTTTGACTATCCTGATATATCGCCTTCATCGGAAAGCCAAACACAAGTATGGACTGTTCCTCTCCTTGTCAACTTACCGCCGCAGCCAACATCAAGAATCACGTCGTCCGGTTGAGGATCCAGCCATTGGACAATCTTTGTCGCCAGCTTGGGCACAAACGACGCGGACTTTTGGTAGGCCTGTACACATTTGTGGTTAGAATCTCGACTATGATCCGAGTTTCACCAGGTGACAGCGTCTCCCACACCTCAGAAGACCAATGGTCGGTTGTTTGAGCCATATTGGTTCTTATTTCTCGTGATGGCGAAGAGGAAAGTTGATTTGCAAAGTTGCTGCTCAAAAGCTCGACAGCTCGGGCGTAGAAACTCTGTTTATATACTTAGGGGAGGTATAGTGTTGCCGATTAACGCTTGGCAGGAGCCGCCGCGTGGAGATGGAGATCCGAACGGCCAGCCCCCGATCTCGGAGGTCAATTCGCCGGGCATTGATTGATCATTGGAGAACAGCACAAGGGCTTATACTTGGCCTTCTCAATCGAACGATTTTCTTGTACTCTCTAGCTATGGGAGAGATTATGTTCATATAGTTTTCAAGATTGTGCGATTAATATCAGCAAGTTTGACATTGTGGAGCGCCTTTCGACTCACGTCGGGGCCGAAAACTACTTAGAGAATACATCTGTCTTTATGGAAAAGATCTAGTCTAAGTCCAAGTGCTGATACCTGTTCTCGCCAAGAGAATCCTCAACACGCTTCATCACAGCCAGTACCTTCTCTTCCTCCAGGCGCCTGCCGACGATCTGCACTGCGACCGGAAGCCCGTGCATAGCCTCGGCGTCGTAGAGCTTGTAGGCTCCCTGGGCAACGCCGTTGAGCTTCTTGATCTGAAAGCCCTTGGGCAGCTGATCCAGGGCCTTGTCAACGTGGGTCACGGGGAGGATGCCGGCCGTGTAGTCGAGGATGTTGAACAAGAAGGTGTAGCCGCAGCTGCTGACGGCGGTGCCCATGCCGTCGTGGGGAACTGCTGGCGTCGCGTTGGGAGGCGTCAGGAGGAAGTCAACCTGTGCAGAGTTCCACCACTCGAACCATTTCACCCGATAGGCCTCTCTCTTGGCCACCAGCTTCCAGTTCTCGAATGCGCTCTTGGGGTGCCAGTCTCTTACCAGACCGGCCCAGACATCGTCCCGTCGGACGTACTTCACCCATAGGTAGTATAGGTATTTGAAGGGGCGCGGCAGGTTCATGAGCCACTCCATCTGAGCCGACCCGGGGTCATTCCACTCACCCGTCCTAAAGAAGGATCGGAACATTTGGCAACCATCGGCATTGAGAAGTTGAGAACCAACCTGGAGGCCCTCGTACGGGGAAGGCGGGTCGATTTCTACAATCTCGTGGCCCTCTGCCTTGAGAGCGTCTTCTGCCATCTTCAATGCTCTTACGCATGCCGGGCTAGGATCTATTACGCCATCTGTCCTCATGACTCCCACTCGGAATTTGGTCTTGGCTGTGTACTCCTTTTCGATCTCGGACCTCCACGGCATAGGGTGAACCGAGGGGTCGTACTTCCACGGCTGCATCCCGACCATGGAACGGGTAAAGTATGTCAAGTCATCTAGCGTCCTTGTCATGGGCGAGAAGACGCTCGGGACGCCCTCCTGGCCCGGCATACTGGTCTGGACTCCGAGCTTCGGCCAGCGGCCGGTCGAGCACCTCAGACTGTAGATACCGGAAAAGTGAGCAGGCGCACGCACACTGCCGGCCACATCGCTTCCGATACCGATCCTGCCGCCCAAGGCGAGGAGGGCTCCTTCACCGCCTGTCGAGCCACCAGGTGAGTACTTGTTGTTGTGAGGGTTCGTAGCTCTGCCCCAGACATCATTGGTAGACTCGAAGCTGAGCAGGGTGATGGGAACGTTGGTCTTGACATAGGGCACAGCTCCGGCATCCTTGAGGAGCCTCACTATAGCTCCATCTTCGGGCACCTTGTTCCCCACGAAACTGCTGAAGCCGACAGTCGTGTCGAACCCGCCGACCACAATGGTATCCTTTAGACTGATTGGGATACCAGCGAGGGGTCCCTTGAGGTTGATTGAGCCGTTTTTGATCCACTCCTCGGCCTCGGGGACCATGACCTCGGTCACGCAGTTTGTCTTCTCATGCGCCTTGAGAGCCACTCTGCCGTACGTGCGCAAGATGTCGACGGGTTTGAGCACACCATTCTTGACATCTTGGACCAGTCCCTCGATTGGCCTATCAATGACTTCTCTGTCAAAAGTTGTAAAAGGACCCTGGCAATGCGTGAGGCCTAGGAAGCGGCGCTGTCTCTCATCTTGTTTGAAGCGGCTTCAAGTTGGAGATTATTAGTCTTATCTTTCACAGAGTGACCTGGTGTAAGCGAGGAGATGGGGTAGGTCGACGTACCAATCCCGCTTGTGCTGAAAATAAGACGTCATGTCTGTTCGCAAACCCCTCGGGAATCGATTCGTTACACTCACACGACAAGGAACTCAAAAGAAAAATAGAATGAGAGGAATGCGAAGAAAGATGATATCAAATTTCACGAGAAAAGGCAGGAGGAAGACCAAGTTGGGGTAAAAGGTGGTCTGTCCCCAACAGCTAAGCTTAGAAGACGGTTTATGAACCTCCCCCACAGTTCATATCTCCAACGAACCAGCCCCCCTGGCCTGACCTAGCTGCAGGCACCGCTGATAGCCGTCGGACGCTGGGACGGTCCCGGTAGTGAGGCATCACGAGACACGGAAGCTCGTGCAGCAAAGGACGGCGGCTCAGATACAGATCTGAGATGGGTATATTTCTCAAGGGACACATGAAACTCAATTTCAGTTTACTTCTTAGTGCCATCTTAGAGTCTATTTTACATAATGCAGGTTCTCCTGAACCACAGTCTGATCGGATTGTCAAGTTGACGACCTCGTGTACTACAGTGGTCGACAGGCAACACTCTCAGAACACCATCAGTGGAAACCACGCCTTGCTCGATTAGCAATTCCAGTTGCCATGGCTTCCCATCTCCATGAAACGGACTACGAAGCCCGAACCTGCCGATCAAGAACACTTCTTGCTTGCAAACACTGCCCAGCCAAGCCAGATCGATACAGGAAATGATACCCTTGAGCACAGCTCAGTGTTGTATACTCAACCCCACTCCTCCCATTACCCCACTGCTGTTCGGACGGTTACCGAGCGCCGGCGGCGTCAAAGTGGGCATCCGCAGTGGGAACAGTGTTATCATACACCTACGGAGTACCTACATATAGGTGCGCCATCGGCCCCGAAGATTATACTGTGTTAGGTCATATCAGAGGTAGCAAATCCCGGCCTGTGACGACTGCTCCGAGCGGCGATACTAGTTATCTGAGAAAACAAAACGGACCATCCACCAG
The DNA here is from genome assembly GCA_018115615.1 of Pestalotiopsis sp. DP-2020a. Taxonomy (NCBI): domain Eukaryota; kingdom Fungi; phylum Ascomycota; class Sordariomycetes; order Amphisphaeriales; family Sporocadaceae; genus Pestalotiopsis; species Pestalotiopsis sp. DP-2020a. The sequence goes on along the minus strand of JACVEI010000062.1, from coordinate 416,960 downwards.
ATTCACCCGTACATGATCCGACATCGTCGGCATCCCAGAACACAATGGCACCCACCACCGACAAGCCAGAGTACGACCCCGAGCTGTCGGGGTCCTACCTGGTCTGCTCCATGTGCGGCACCCAGTTCCCGACCACGGACCGGGACGCGCTGAGGACGTGCTTCATCTGCGACGACCCGCGGCAGTACACGCCGCGCGCCGGGCAGTCGTTCACGACGCTGGACGAGATCCGCGGCGGGGGCAAGTACAAGAACACGTTCCAGCCGCTGCTCGAGTCGTCCTCGTCGATATCGTCCGAGGAGGAAGCCTCAACCTTTACATCCATCGTCACGGAGCCCAAGCTCGCCATCGGCCAGCGGGCCATCCTGATCCGCACGCCGGCCGGCAACGTGCTCTGGGACTGCGTGACGCTGCTGGACGAGGCGACCATCCAAAAAATCAACGACATCGGCGGCCTGGCCGCCATCGTCATCTCGCATCCGCACTACTACACGACGCACGCGGCGTGGTCGCGCGCGTTCGGCGGCTGCCCCGTGTACCTGGCGGGCGAGGACCGCGGCTGGACGACGCTGTCGTGTCCGGCGCAAGTCTTTTTGGCCGAGGACCAGACCGAGTTCGACGTGCCGCTGCCCGGGTCCGCGGCGTCACCGGGCGTCCGGGCCCTCAAGCTCGGCGGCCACTTCCCCGGCTCCCTGGTCCTGTTGTACCGGTCCCGGCTGCTCATCGCCGACACCCTGTACACGACGCCGGCGGGCATGGGCAACTGGGACGTCGACGCCCTGGGCGCCGCGCGGGAGGGCGGCCGGCCGCCCGGCCTGAACAGCTTTAGCTTCATGTGGAGCATTCCCAACATGATCCCGTTGGCACCGGATGAGATTGAACGAATGTGGAATGTGCTCAAGAAACATGAATACGTTAGCACGCATGGAGCATTTGTGGGCATGGACATCATAGGGAAGGATGCGGGTGAGATGAGGAAGAAGGTGTTCGAGAGTATGCAGATTCAGGTCCGCTATATGGGCCATGGGGTTCATACATTGTTGTCGGAAAAGTGAATTCTTGGAACCAAGATAGCAGATCCGATGCCTCTTAGATGAAATATGCAAAGCACGAGTAAAAGCTCGGCCGTTGCCCACTTATCACCATGCCGCATTCTAAGCAGCGATCCATGAATGACTCTCAAGAGTTGAGGAATATTCCAATTTCACCTGTATTGGCCTGCAATTTGCCGTCGGAACAGAGGTCCAACAACGTTACTTTGGTCGAGGAATACTCTATATATCTGGCTTTCAAGAACTTGGACGACACCATAAAGTAACATAGTTCGCATCCCTCGGACTAAGGGCGTTAGTCGTCAACTGCCGTATTCTGCTCTTCGGGAAGCCTTTCGTCATTATGTATCTATTCATTTGCGACCGAGATCGCCTCGCTTATTGCCGCTACTCGAAAAAATTCAATGCCATGGTACAGATGATACTGCACCCAAGAAATGTCGTAGTAAAGTTTCTAGGTGAAGTACATTTAAACCACCGGCGAAACTCGGACCAGTCCAATGCATCGTTCCATCTCATCAAGATTATGCGCCACAGTATAAGACGCAATAGATTCTTTTATGGGCTCAGCAAGTGCTCGATTGCGCCAGTCACGCTTCCACCACTACGCCTGAGTGCCGCAACGTTTCTGTCAAAGTCGAAAAAGCCCATGTCATTCAGCTGTCGAAGCTGTTCAGCATAGCGCTCCTCCGGTGGCCTGTTGTCGGCAGGGGCAGGCGTTGAACCGCCACCACCCATAAGCTGCATCACCTGTTGCATAGCCTCGGGCGACATTTGAGGCATGCCAAAGTTGCCAGCAGCGCCAGCATTGCCCAACAGGGCGGCAAAGGGGTTTGCTTGGGGATTGGGCGCGTTTCCAGTAGTGCCACTCTCTCCCGAGTTGGCATTGCCTCCGGTCGTCGTCTGGGCGTCGGAACCGGTCTGGGCACCAGCTGCCGGAGGAGCTCCAAATGCGCCCATACCGAAGGGGTTGAAAAGGTTCCCAAAAGGATTGTTGGCATTGGCGCCACCGGGAGCCTGGAGTCCGGCCCATGCGGCAGGGTCGAACGGGTTTGCCTGAGGGGCGTTGGTGCTGCCGGCGTCGTTGTTGGTGTTGTTGCCGCCGGCCGCATTGGCGTTGGCATCGTGAGGAGTCGGATCAGTAACGCCAGGGGCCGGGAACGCACTCTGTCCAGCACCGCCACCTTGCATCATCCGCCCCATGCGCTGGGCACTCCGTAGAGCCTCGGGGTTTGTGAGCATTTGGCGGAACATGGGCGAGCGCATGATCTCCCGCGCGTTGGGCTGGTTGCGCAGCATCGGGTTCTGCTGGATCATCATGTCGATGAAGTAGTCGTTATTGAGCATTTCGTTCATCTGCTGCAGCACGTTGGGATCCTGCAGCATGCGGCTGAAACCCTCCTCGTCCATCATGGAGCCAGACATGCCTCCGTCGGGACCAAACAGGTCGGCAGAAGGGAGGCCGGTGAGACCAGCATATCGCGCGCCCGTCAGACCAGCCAGAGGGTTGTTGGCAGTGCCGGCGGCCATGTTGGTTGGCACTTGCGGTCGCGGTGGTGCCTGCTGTGAGGAAGTTGAGGCGGGAGCAGGCGTGGGATTGCTGGCGGCACTCTTGACCAGGTGAACCGTATTGCCCGTCTTGATCTTGTAGGTAGCCAAGGGCTCTTCGTTCTTCATGACGCGGCCAGAATAGATTAATCGTTGGCGCTCGACGGGGATATTCTCGAACTCGGCCGTAGACAGCTTGGTCTTGAGGTCCAGCACCGTTGCACTCTCGGCCATGGTGATAGTGTGGTTGCCTTCGCCCGAGGTCTTGACCTTGAAGCTGACCTGGGGAGAGTCGGGGGTTGCCTCAGTAGCATCGGCCATGGTGACGATGCGGTGTGGTGATGATGATACTAGTGAGATGTTTGTTCTGTGAAGGCGGGCTGAATGTTGATGGCTTGCGATGGACGACTCGGCAAGCCGCAGCTAGAAATGGTTGAGGAGGTATAAGGCTCGCGTGTGCCGCAAGAGAGGCCAGGGGTTCGGAGATGCTGATGGACCGTCTGTTGTGAAAGATGCGCTGTTGTGTTTGTCGCTCGTCCTCGTGTTTGGGCCGGGGTGGGTTGGGGAAGGAGTAGAGCAGAAAGAAGGATGACGACGTGAGGGATCCAGATGGGCCGACTACCTAGATTGCGGCTGTTTTCAGGTCGTCACAGTCAGTCGCAGTCCTCTCTGTGTCAAGTAGTAGTGGGCTGAGGTGATAGATAGGTAATGTAGTCAAGTGGTGGGGCAGGTGCGGCAGGGCGGATGACGACGGTCACTTTTAAATGGATGCGCTGGACGCGATCTTTTTACTCATTTGCTGCCAAACATTAGGTCCCTGGGTAGGCAACTGCGACTGCTAATTCGCCACTCTGTACGAGGTGGCTCTTCAAGATTATTGTCGTGCGGTCATGGAGCACGGAATCTATCAGGAACAGTCGTTTGTGTATTGTCAAATAAAAAGACGAAAGCCGTTGAGCGGCCACGGTTGCCTCCTTGAATACTCAAAACTATCTCATGTAGCTCCTCGATCGTCCACTACTTGGATTTCACCTCTGCCACATTGTACACGATCTGACTGGCTGCTGGGTATTGCCTCAGCACAGGCTGGAAGTGATTGCTCATCCGACACCCACTGCTCATCCGCTTCTCTTGGCGTCTACAGCATTCTGGACCGTCGTATTGTGGGGGGCCTACCTCAGTGCTCTCTGCAAGCAATTAAGCAGCAATTGGGGGGGGGGGGGGGG
>JACVEI010000062.1:256320-413075 GCA_018115615.1 Pestalotiopsis sp. DP-2020a | reverse complement strand
GGGGGGGGGGGGGGGGGGGCGACAAGCCGAGCTGATGTCACCCAGAAGACCCTAGGTTAGCGGCTAGCGGTAGGTAATCGAGGTAATCTGTAACTTTCTGTCCAGACCCCTAAAATCCTGGAAACGTCCATCCCGGGGTTCGGGACACGTATCGCCGTGACCTCCAGGTGAGCCCGACAGGCGCTGGAATCGTCCCCCTCGCTAGCGTCTGCGGCCCCAGATCCACGCCCGGAATCAACGACTATTACGGTATGCCGGGGTGAGACGCGGTGCGTCTACAGTAGGTTAAGCGCTTTGGCTGCGATGTGCTTGGTGGCAGCTAGGTCAGCAGTCTACCTCGGCATCTCATACATCTCCTCCAACGGTTCATCGTCGGCTTTTGCTGTATACAATATTCATCTCTCCGAAAACATATTGACCTATTTATGTATACACATTGACAGCATCAACATCAATCTTACTATTGGATTCTGCTTCATATTATTTCAATCCAACTATACCGATATTCTAGCAATTGCGTTTTCATTGCAGACCGGCAATTAAGACCATTCGTCTTCTCTATCCATTCATATAACACCAGCAACATGCGGGGCATTCAAGTCGCCAAATATGTCAAGGTAAGCTTCATTGCCGACCTTGACACTGATGAAATATATCCTAAGCATTATCAATAGGGCCCTCAAGAGCTCAAGGTCACCGACATTTCAGATCCTAGTCCCAGTCCCGAGCAGTATGTCATAGAAGTGCACGCTGCTGCAACCAATTTCTTCGATATTCTGCAGGTGCAGGGCAAATATCAACATCAACCACGTAGGTCAATTTCCATCTTCGTACCTGGGAATATTCGATGGAGCTGACCGCTACTCCAGCATTCCCCTGGGTTGGCGGCGCCGAGTTCGCCGGAGTCGTTGTGTCGACTCCTTCTTCAACAAAGTCGCCAAAGTTCCCAGTCGGATCCCGCGTCTTTGGCGGATCTCAGGGCTCATATGCCACCAAAGTCTTGGCGACCGAGGTCCAGCTGTTGCCCGTCCCAGAGGGCTGGTCCTTCCGGGACGCCTCGGGACTCTTCGTGACAGCTCCGACCTCGTACGGCGCCCTGGTCCTGCGCGCCGGCGTCAAGGCGGGCGACTATGTCCTGGTCCACGCCGCGGCGGGCGGTGTCGGCTTGGCCGCCGTGCAGATCGCAAAGGCCTTTGGCGCCACCGTCATCGCAACCGCGGGCACGGAGCGTAAGCGCGAGGTGGCCAAGAGCTTCGGCGCCGACCACGTTGTCGACTACCGCGATGAGAAGTGGCCCGAGATCGTCAAGAAGCTGACGCCCAGAGGCAGGGGCGTCGACATCGTCTATGACCCCGTGGGCCTCGTTGATAAGAGCACCAAGTGCATCGCCTGGAACGGAAGGATCCTGATCATTGGCTTTGCTGCCGGCTCCATCGAAAAGGTCGCCATGAACAAGGTTCTCTTGAAGAACATCAGCCTTGTTGGAATTCACTGGGGTCAATACGCCGTGCATGAGAAGGAGAGCGTCACTGCCGTCTGGGAAGGCATCATGAAGCTGGTGGAGCAAGGCAAATTCAGGGGCACTGTCTACACGGACAAGGAATTTGTTGGACTGGAGAGCATACCAGATGCCTTGATTGCGCTCGGAGGAAGAGACAGTTGGGGCAAGGTCGTGGTCCAAGTACCGCAAGGCAAGGAGAGTAAGCTGTGAACTATCTCGAGCTATATTTGAGACAATTGGATGAACATGTAGCTGTGTCTTTGGACGATCGAAGCCACCTCTCGTAGATGCCTTCCAGTCTATCGAGTAGCTATCGTACGTCGCGCGGCCAGAAAGCCAGATTCCATGGCTCGAACCGTACGCTATGATCACCCTTTGTCTCTTGGCTACCAGTATCCTGGATACTCTTTTGGATACTCTTCTCAAAGATGATCTGGCCCATGGAAATGTCCTTGAGCTTAGTTGCTTGAGAATTGATTTTGATCGTCATGCCGGGCCATCAAATCCTGCATTTCAAGGCCAAAGGTGTGGTTTTTCCAATTTCGCTTTCCCATCTCCCAAGTCGAAATTGCACTTTTTCTATGAGGTAGGTACCGAAGCAACTTGATCAACTTTTGCTTCACCTGCCTTCATTGACCTTGATCGCCTTGTCCGAACGGTAATATCGACTCGGCGCCGTTGGCTGCAGTAGATAGCGTGGCGATATAGGCACGTAAGTCGACAAGGCGCTCCGACTATAGAAGCATGGGGATTAGGCTTGGAAGATTGCCCCTTTTGCGCACCATTCCGAATTGCCTTTGCTGTTTCGTTTTCTTTGCGTGGGACTCAATGCAGTGGGAGCGCCGAATGGAGGCGCAAGGTGCTAGGCCCGAGAATCGCTCTCCATGCCGCCATATATCAAGCTCTCCGTTGATTTCGATCGTGGCCTTGGCGTGAAGTGTTTTACTGCGCGGTATGCGTCGCATATTGAGCAGGCTCAAAATTTCCGTATGGAAATGAGAATCAAGTCTCATACGGCGTCCGCGTCCTTCGTAGGCGTCTCCTTTTTCAAGCTTTTCGCCTCATGCCCAAGTGCGAGCCGGTCAAACAGCACGTACGAGGTGACGAGCAGAATGGGCATGGCGACCATGAACCCGATGTACTTCCTCGACGCGGCCTTGTACGCGGAGCTCGAAAGGTCGATCGGCTTCGGTATGGGCGCACGGAGGCTCTCCGGGAGCTCGCCGGCAGGAGTAGCAGGCGTCACGGGAGTCGGCGGCGCTCCAGAGATCGGCACTTTGGTGTAGTACGGCAGAGGAGGCGTCCGCGGTGCTGGAGATTTCGTCGCGGCGCGCGTCGCGTTTGGCGGTTTGGATTTTGCCATTGCGTGGGTGCTGGCGAGGTGTTGGTGTAAATCGTCAATTGTCCCAACTTGTCGAAACTGGAAGCTTTTGTGTCTTGGAAAGCTTGCTGGAAAAGTGCTTTCTAGACAGAGAAAGTTGCCCAGTAGCGACAAGAAATCTGGAAGATGTTGGAGCTCACTCAGTAAGTTGCTCAGCTGTCGGGCGGGCCGCCAAGAACAACTATGCCATGGAAGGTTAGGCTACTATAATTCGACCCCAAACATCCACTTCTCTATAACATCACTTCCATTCCAGATGAAGGGAAAAAAAAGAAGAAGAAGAAGAGGAATATTCAGAGCTCACATGAAGCTGTTCAAAGTGGCGTCCATCGCTTTTTGGAAACACAAGTAAGTGAAGCCTATAAACGGTTTCCACAGCGAATGACTCTGCAGCATGTACTCATTATATTCAACCACTTCAATCGGCTCACCCATGACGATACGTATGTATTTTCTGGTATAAGATATTTGATGAACAAAAAGTAAGAATAAAGAGAGTCCCAAGCTGGAGAACACTCGCAATAATGAGTTCAAATGCTTTCTGGCAATTCTGCACCGCCATTGGCAATCTCAGAGTGGCGTATTTGGTCGCGCGCCGCAACATTCTTCAGTTGCGAATGGTAATCGACGTCAATCGACTCTATGTCGCAATTGGTAAAGATTCTCTCGGTTATTTTATGCCTAGAGAAAGTAGCCAAACGTGCTTCCTGAACAAAGGTCTTCAGACTAGTGAGGCGACCGCGCGAGTCTCTGTGCAGCTTTTCCGCGTTGCGGGGCGAAGGTTGGCACATTGGGCCTGCGTTGTGATCTCTTGTATTCAAGCACAACCTTATATGAGAGAGAATCGAGAGGACCTTTTCATTCTTGCTTAGGTATTTTACCAAAGCGGGTAGGGTTGGCAGAGAACCGCATATGTGACCAACGGTCAGCTCGATTGTCCTATTGGCATGTTAGCTGACAAGTTTATTTTAGATTACGGATACTGTTTCTTCCAGTACATTGAATATAAATTAAGAAAAGACGCTGTACTTACGAGAAAGCGTTTGGCATGGTGTTGGCCCATGTGTAATCTTGGTTGCCTTGTTCTCTAAATCGCTGAACACAACTGACAATAGAGCTTACACAGGCACTACATCGATAATCAGTATGATATCACACAGGGTCCCACACAGCCATGCTCCGAATAATGACAAGAAAAGATGTTGCGTGTCGGCAATCGGGTTGAGAACTTACAGTAGACCAGTGAGAAAAACACAAGCCAGAACAATCTTTCTCTTCAACGCAATCTGAATTTTGAAAGTCTGCGTCAACGGGATCGATATAATGGCGAAGTCTGACACGATTCCAAATATGCCCCGGACGCCAGACATATCAAGACCAAACGGCCCATATCTGGTTTGTGCGACCTGCCAAGTGATACCGTGACTGGGAACCCCAACGACCAATTCGGCGATGATAGTGGCAATGTAGAAGGCGGCAACAACTCCCATACATATATAGATCGATACTTTGACTCCTCGAATGGAGCCGAAAAGTTTGAGGTAAAGTGCCAACATAGATACTTTGACAAGCATGAGGCTAACAGCACCCATGATGACATATGTGAAATTGACCTAAATGGCATGAATATTAGATATTCATCTATAAGTTGGTAACAGTCGGACAGAGTGTGCGGTACCTTGAGGTATGAGTCCGTTATAAGTCTAAGTGGTACATCCCAAAGATGTCGTCCATTCGGACGATCAAGCACTAATAAGTGTGTTAGTTACATTGGAAGCTGGTCTCATTTCTGACCAATATAGCATGGTCAAAAAGAGCAGGCACGAAAAAGAATAAGATAGAGGAAGGAATTTGGCACTGACAGGAGAGCATGATGCCGCAGCGCACAATGACGCTTGCCTGTACACGTTAGTACAACGGTTCATGCTCGCATCGAAGTCACGGGTTTACGAACTCCGGCCAGAACATGAAGCACTTCATAACATATTTCAGTCAGCGGTGTGAATAGGCATGTTGCATTATGAGTAACGTACCATCATCGATACCAAAGCTGTGCGTAACTATGGTCCGGCTGCAAAGGCGCAAGGCCAAGAAAATGAGCATAAACGGCAGGAATATGTACGCAACATTTCTTGATATATACGCGTTTGACGTAGGATCAACAAAGTTTGGAATGACACCTTCAGGCGGCGTCAAGACAGGAGTTGTATCGAAATCGACAGAATACGATGTCATACTGCATGAGTTCAATACTATGAATGGAAATTGCACAAAATTAAATGTGCTGGAGAGTCTTTGACATTCTTATACACCGAGTTGAAAGAAATTCGTTCTTTGGCTTTCTCAGCTATCGACTACAGGTGGGGTGCCAGAGCGGTACAGTTGGTATTATAACAGAAAACTCACAGTCATTTATCCTGGTTTGAAGCCATCGTGCAGCTCACATATAAGGAAAGCTATGCTTAATTGGACAAGAACCCTGTGCGGCAGCGTGTGATGAGTGTTGATCCCACTTCGGGTGTGACTCTCGAATGCCTTTATCGTCAACTGCACCCGTCTGCGGAGCCGGCGCTTTGCTACGAGAGTGTATGCAGAATGGAGAAATGAGGAGCCTGCATGGTCGGCAAGCAAAACCAAGAATTCTGAACTAGGTAGGCTTTATCTTCAGCGCAACCCTGGAGTACTCCCGTGAAGGATCTCCACATACCACATGCACGGTGCCGGTTGGCATTATTCGCAACAATGTGGATATATGTCGAATAGGTATCGATTAGCACCAACAATGTATATGCATTGCCATCCCAGTACCGAAGAGATCCCTGCTAATTCATAGAAATGTGTCTTGAACCGCGTATGTGTATTGCCGAGTTCTTGAAAGTGGAGTTGGTCTTTTCTTTCTTCCTTACAGGTGGTTCAGTGTTAAATATAGCTTCACGCGGCAGGCATTATAGCAGGACCCGGCACAATCACCTACGAGTACAAATCAAAGTAAGAGATAACCATCCCAGCCAGACTATTTTTAGAGTACGACTACTCACTGACTCACTTACAATGGGCAACTTCGATGGATTCTTTCCGAATAATACCATACCTAGTACCTGGGCACATATTCCAGCGACACTCAAGGATTCCCGAGTTCTTCGTCGAGGCGGAAGGCGTTGGATAGTATCGGTCCCTACTAACGGTGGCCAAAACCGGTTGGCCTTTCACATTACACCGCGATTTCGCTCGACATGCGCAACGGAAACACTTGTATGCCGGAAAATGGCGGCAGTAAAGTTCCTCGCTCTATTGTATCTATCGCTAATTATAGACCAACTGTCCTTACAACTGGGACATATCCAGACAAATTGCGTATAGAGCCCTATTATATTTGGCACGAGTAATTAAGGTCGTTAATCTAGCCATCAAATGGCGAAAAGTCGGGGATTGGTCCCACTCGCATTTGCTTCGCTAATAACGCGCCTATTCGCACGCTGAAGGTCCGTCCCATTTGAGGAATAAGCTGATGAACCCACTGCATGCAGAAAACCCGATGAGCAACAACATTGCCAAGATGTATCGAGGTTCGTCCTGTTCTCGAAAAAAGTAAGGACTCATCACCTTGCCCAATTGTGCAAAAACATTGAGCATGGACGACGCCACAGCCTTCTTCTCTGGTGTCTGGCTGAGCACGTTTGCCGCCCAGCCATAGATGAGACCATTGGCTGCATAGCATCCAGTTATGTAGAGGAACGAGGCTACATACCGCGCGGGCCCGTTGAGAGTCGCAACAGAGACGACAAAGCCAGCAATCGCAATCCATGTCGGTACAGCAATGTGAACTGCACGTTCGCCGCGTCTGTCACTGGACCAAGACACCAAGACTGACAAAGCTGCGCCAACGATATATGGCGGAGCAGTGCAGAGTAGCGTGATCACGTTGGAGCCGAATCCGAAGCCTTTTGCGATTGCAGGGTAGGGTAGAAATAGCTGAACCCGAAAGCTGCGTGATTGCAGAGGAGCAGAAAGACCTAAAAGCCGATATTGAGTGCAAGGCCTGACGTTGAAGGGTCGGCGTTCCAACTTACAAATGCCCAAGTGCGATAATCAGAAACTGCCAATTTTGCGCCATGTAAAACCGACTGATTGCTCTCCTGTGCGACGCTGTCCGCTATCATCCGTTCGACTGCCACTTTTCGCTCTTCCTCAGTGAGTAGCCACCTCTGACTTCCGGTCTTGGCTTCTGGGAAGTCTGGCAAGATGACAGTGGCCACTAGAGCGAGTACAAAGTTGACGGATCCGATTATGATATAGAGCCACTTGCATGAGAACAGGCGTTAGCTGCGGGCCTGAATATAGTTGGATATGTAGAAGGTGCTTCACTTGCCCTCCATCCAGCAAGTCCTAAGGCTTGATCAAGCTGTGAGAAAACACCGGCCGCGATAAGACCGGAGAAGGCAATGGCAACAATGAGGCCAGTGTACATTAGGGCCATTCTCAAGCCAAGCTCTCGTCTGGTATACCAACAAGACATGAAATAGTATACACCAGGAAAGAACGGTGCCTCCGCAATGCCTAGGAGACAGCGGACAGCGATGAGTTGACCAAAGTCGTGGACACTTCCTGTGGAAGCTGAGATGACAGACCACACACATGCCCAGAGTGGTATGTAGAGGGAAGGACGAACACGGGTCAAGATCATATTGCTAGGAATTTGCATTAGCATATATCTACACGACGCAAGATCGAATGTGTCAGCGCTGTAAGTCAAAAATTCTTCTGAATTTGTGGCGTGGTGTGAAACATGCCCAACATTGAGGATAGAGATTGCAGTATTGAACTGCTCTCCCGAAAGACCGAGATCACCCCGGATATTGTCCAGGTTCGCGGAACTGCCAGGTGTTAGACATAGCATATCCTGCATGTAAGAAAAAGAGGCAAATTTACGAAATACTATTGCGATCGAGATAATTGAACAGGTAGAGAATCCAGACCATAGGCATCAATGTCATATCAAGTTTCCGAACGAGCTTTCGTGAGACAGTATGCCAATGCTCATCCATGAGAGGAATCTCGTTGGTACGGTCCGATCCATTGGCGTCAGTCTTGCGCAAGTCGCTATGAACATGTTCTTTGTACTCTGTGTGGTTTTCAGCCCCTTTGATTTCGACGTAGGGTGTCATTTTATGTGGTGGGTATTTGGAGAAGGCGGGCAATATCGAAAGTACAAGGTCTTTCAATGGTAGCTTATAAAGGATGAAACCATGAAGCAGGAACAGCTCTTTAGGTTCTACTCTTATACGACAGCAACATCAGGTTTTTGTGCTCTCTCAAGGTCCAGCGGGCTTCCGACTCATGCTAATCACTCACACCAAGAGGAGGATAGAGGGTGGAGAAAAGTCCAAGTTCCGACGTTCGTGGTTGCTGAGAAGAATACCGTCGACATTGTGTTGCATGGCAAGCACAACATCTGCCGCGCAGCCGATGCCCTTGAGTATAATGGGCAGACCAGTGACGCTGCGGATTCATTCGAGGCCACGCCACGTCATGCCCTGATCTATGTAGCTTCCCATGAGCCGGGTCAAACCAGCTCCGGTCTTGTCCGACGCCGCACGCTCACCAGTCACAGGGTTGACAATCACCTCGTCGACTTTCAAGCGCTCGTCAGATTCTCTTTTGCCCCTACCAGCGGCATCAACGGTGACAAAGATAACTTTGATACCAAGAGCTTCGGCCTTCTTCAAAGCTGCCTTCGACTTCTCCCTGCCCTTGTTCAGATAAAGTTGAAACATGAATGGGTGCCCTGGAGCTTCCTGCACCATATCCTCCAGGGGATGGCTCGCGCTCGAAGAGACCTTCGTCACAGCAATTAGTAAACGAAACGAGGCGATGAGCGGACGGGGCGACTAACCACTTCCAAAATGCCAGTCGACTCGGCCCCACGAGCCAAAGCCTTCTCTGCTTCTGGGTGAATCAGCTTGGCCAACCCCGTAGGACAGATGAACAGAGGCAAGGACACAGGAACGCCCAGTACTGTGCTTGAAGTGTCAATTGTAGTGACGTCTCTCATAACCCTTGGCCTGAACCAAATTCGCTTTAGCATTGATTCATTTGCCTCCTTTGTCCAACAGTCGGTGGCTGCTGTAGAATAAAATGCATAGGCTTTGTTTGGAGCACTAGCGGCAGCTGCATGATCAAAGTCATAACTGTAATTGGTAGATTAGATCTCATCAGTGGGTTTGCGATTTGTGTTACTGATTTTGGGATTTCTCACAGTTGATCAGTGTATGCAGGGGTGGCTTTTCTCCGCTCATTTGCGTGGAATTACGAATCTCGGGAACGTTTTGTGCAGCCCGCCACCTTTCATCGACCGTTGTAGTGTCAAGATTTCCTTGAAAGCAGTCGATGGGGAGACTTTCTCGAATTATCGAGAGAGAGTGGACTTCAGAGAAGGCAGCAGTTGCATCCTTGCCGGCATATTCCAGAATAACTTTACTGATCAGTGATTGTTCACTTCAAAGAGGAGGAAGCACATACTCGAAATACCTCCTGGGTGCCCTTCAGAAAACGTTGTAAGGTCCCACACTTCATCGTTGATAACCACCCAGCAATCGGTGGATTGATCGTGCTTCAACACTTCGAGAGCGGACACAAGTCGAATCTCGTCCATGGTGGTGCGCTTGGCCAAGGAGCAATTCCTCATACCTTGAGGCGCTTCGGCGAGGGGTAAACAAATACCTGATGCATTAACGGTCAACAAGGGTTGATTTGACCCTATACGGAATAGTAAACGGGCTGGCTCGGACACGTACCCGGCGCAACCCCGAGGATTATGTAGCCGACAGATGCCGCCGCCACCGGATATTGGCGGGTCTCAGCGACCATTCTTCGGCCGTATTGGCTGGTAGGCCCGTCAGGATACTGCCTGATGATCACGACACCCCCGGGCTTGATGAGTACGATTTTGACCTTGGCCCTTTTCCAGTTGACGGGTACATCACGTCTGCCACACACCCTGAGTTATCAACCGACACAACCCGCAAGCACGCGACGTTGTGCATTGCCAAGGTGGATCTCTTCTTGTCCATCTTCCAGGCGTCGAAAGCACAATACCCAACACTCCTCCGTCATCGAGCAGCGCCGCGAATTGGGGGCGTCGAGGATACAGGTCATTTGAAGCCCCAGGTCGATGACCTCCAAAATTTACTCATCGCTGATCTCCCGCTTTTGAAGTGGTTTGTCGAGTCCAAGCCGTTCGACCTCTATCAAGAGCTATCAGGGTCGGACGTGGACCGCGGCCAGGAGTATGTCGCCATGCAGGCCATCCTCTCACAGATGATAAATTTCTCTGCGTCTTCTGCATTACAAAAGGCACTTTGTCAGCGAGCTTCACAATGGCCTCATTCAGATGTCATTGGATCCGTGCAGGAGCTCTTACAAATCAAGGCTTGGGACGCCGCTTCACAAATTGGCCGTTTGGCGGCCGAGATTTGTCGGTCAAATAGCGCGCGGTATCTACCAGTGCATGTAGTGAAGCTCGTTGCGTCAGCCGCCGTCGATCTTGGCCTCGACTCCAACAGAATCAGGCGCCATCGCTATGGGAAAGACATCGAAGGGACGCAAAATTGTGTAACACTGTTAAGAAAGCTGAGTGGTGTCTATCAAGCAGCAGATAAGGCTCTGGAAGGGCTATACGCCAGTCTCGGCGGGAAGTAGGGCCTGTAAGAAATCGTTGGGTGCTCAAAGCCTGACAAGGTGGCGACGCTACCAAAAGACTGGGTGCTATCACCAGGCGAGTGCCTCGACGAGGACGCCACCGAGCCAATCGTATTCCAGTACTCAGACCTTGAGAGCAGCGAGATTCAGAGCCTCGATATCCTCACTTCTCTGCCAGGGGCGCTTATTGACCCCATCACGGTCGGGGACCAGGAGTATTACTGCCCGGAATTTGAGATTTCGTTTGATAGTTGGCACGATGGCATTCGCCTCGACTATCGCAACGGATAAAAGCTGCAATAAGATATATACCTTCCATGCTCCTATGCAGTGCTAAGCATTTATTGGATAGCTTTCAACCAATTACAGGTGACCTCAGTTAACCTATGAATGAGTACTCAATCCTTTGATGCCAGTTTGACCATCATCGTTGTACCATCAACCGGCTGTGCAGTCATCCGACGAGTCTGCATTACCACAAATTAGCAAACTAGCCATAATTCTCACGAAACATTGCTCAGAAATAGGAAAAGCAAGTCAAACTTACGTTGTATAGTTCCGAGTCGACCTTGTACTGCCCTCTTTCATTCAAGACCGGTCGTCCCCCTTCATCAAGAGCAGCGGCCCCCAAACCCGTCTTGACAAAGTCGTACTTGCGCGCCACAACGGCAACCAACAGCCTGGCCTCGAGATTGGCAAGTTCGGAACCGATGCAAGCCCTCGGGCCCCTCTCAAACGGCCGCCACGCGCCCGCGGGGATGGCTCTGGCCGCGTTCCCGAGCCACCGCTCCGGCACCCAGTCGTCCGCGTCGTCGCCGAAGACGGCGCGGTCCCGCTGGATGATCTTCTGGCACGAGTACATGACGAGCCCGTCGACGCTGTACTCCTCGCCGGTCGGCGTGTTGACGGTGAAGCCCGCCCCGGGCTCCGTCATGCGCACGGTGCTGGCGGGAGGGTGTAGGCGAAATGTCTCCTTGATCGCCGCGTTGATGTAGTGCATGCGCGGCAGCAGCTGCTGGCCCTCGAGCGCGAGCGTGGCGCATATGCTTCTGGGATCGGTCTGGGACCCCAGGATCTCGTCGAGTTCGTCGCGGACAGCTTGGAGCGCGCGGGGCGTACGGCTCAGTTCGTAGAGCAGCCACTGCAGCATGCTGCTGGTCGTGTCGTGTCCGGCGAACAGGAAGGTGCGGACTTGATCCGACATCTCGGATACGAGCTGCGGTGTCAGGCGCTCGGTGTTCCGGAAGCTCAGCGCGAGGATGCTCCGTGATCGGTTTCCTTCCGCCTCTTGCCTGACCTGCGCATACTTGTGCTTTATCACATCTTGGACCAATACATCGATCCTCTTTGCTAATCGGTGTCGCCTTAATGTAGTCCGAGGCACGATCCACCACGGGAGATTATTCTTGTCGTCGTTGTATGTTTGGAGAAGTTCCCTGAACAGATGTACTAGCTCGTCCTTTTCTGCGTGATCTGAGGACTGCGCGTTGAGTTGTACTTCCAGAACAGTCTCGCCGATGACATCAAAAGTCAGATTAGCAATCAGTTTCTCCAGAGAGAACTCTTCCTTCGTTGCAGCTAATCGATCCAGATGCTTCCAGAACGGTTCCATCTTGTCTATAATGACCGGCATAAGACTCGACAGGTGTTGAGCCGTGAAGCCTGGGTTGTATTTTCTGCGCAGCTCTTTCCATTCTTGGCCCCAAGCATACTTTCCATTAGTGATGGTGACGAACCGCACAACATGAAACCTCACCTCTTTACCCAAGATCGAGTTTTGTCCGATGATAGGAATCATGTGGGTCCATGTCGGAGACTTGGGCGGGCTGAAGGGGAATTGCTGAGAAGGCCTCGAAATCTGCTCCGCGATGCTGTGACTCGTGATGAGCAGCATAGGAGGGCTGACGGGGCGAAGATCTGCTAGCATAATAGGAGGGCGTCCCAGAGCGGTCCACATCTCTTCAAAGATCTTGTCTGCATGGCTGTGAGTTAAACACCATAAAGGATCATAGTATTTGGACTTGAGCAAATCACTGCAGATCCCTACTCTGGTATCTTTGACTTACCTGGATGCCGATCCTGGATCCCACGGGCTGTGAATTCACCAAAAGTCTTGAGATGGCCCCAGAGAATGTGATTTGGGAGCTGGGGGATATGCGCATATTGCTTATATCTTGCGTATCCCAGCTTTAAATAGATATACGAGATCAGCAATGTGCCAGCGGCAGCTAGAAAAATCTCGAACATGCTGCTGTGTAGCTGCATCCCAAGGATATTGAGGGAGTCGAGCCTGTGGAGGAGAACGGTCCGTTTTGTCCAGAGGCGTTGAAGCGACAGCAAGTTGCATATCGAGTCGATACTCGTGAGATTATGGTGGTGTGCGCAAGCAGTCGTGGGGCACAGCCAGTTATCGTTGGTTCTTCATGCAGCACAGCTTTTGTTGGTGGTCAGATCTGCTCTGAACCCTGTCAAATACAAATGCTGTGCCTCCAGGGTGCATTGAGCTCCCTTAAATATTGCATTGCGGTTGTGTACAATGTAAACTCAAGGCTTTTGTGACTTGTACAATCAACTCTGTGTTATTCTTACACATTCTTACGACACGCTCAGGGTCTTGTGTATCGTCGTCTGTGCTACTGACGGTATGCTTTTTGAACAGTCTGATTTCTTTTCAATCGCTGACGCTTTTAATTCGTGTGCCTAACTATCAAAGCAGGTGAACTAGTAGTGGCTTTCAATATTGCTGGTTGTAGAGCCAAACGAGATAGGAAATGCCAAACGCTGTGGTTCCAGATACTTTTACACTGCTTCATAACCATCATCTTTTTCTTCTGTCTCGACGGAGTCGGCAACATGAACGGGTGAATCACCTTCCGTCTCAACGGGCGCATCATCTTCCGTCTCAACGGGCGCGTCATTTTCCGTCTCAAGGAACTCGGCAATGACATCAATGAACGCTTCTGCTTCCTCCCATTGATACTGATGGCTCGATTCCTCGAAAGTCGTCCACTCCACGTTCGGGATCTTCTCCAGCCAGGGTTCCATGCACGTGCTTGTGACAAAGTCGTGTTTTCCGTTGACGAGTAACGTCCGAGCCATGATTCTGTGGGCGTCGCGCGCTTCCCAGTCTCTGAAAGACCCGATGCAATCAAACTGGAGAGGACCCATTCTGCAAACCAGCATCAATTAGCACTACTTCTCGACCAAATCTCGGGGAGGATTGCTCGTGCTCGTGCAGCATCTCTTTGGAGTACGCCGGAGAATCCGCCGGAGAAGTGGAAGCGAAACTCACATGGCCAAGTATGCTTCCGGGGCGGCCTGGACATTGGTGCTTGCAGAGCTCAAAAGCCTATTGATTCCGGCTCCGCGTTCTCTGTAGTTGTGGCGTGACGTAAAATCCCTTAAAAGATCCAATACCTCAGGTTCGTGGTCGTCGTCGAATCTCAGGTAGTCTGCTAATTTATTCTCGTCATTTCCAGGCAGTGATGCTGAAAGAGTCTTGAGGCCTTCGACATAAAGAGGCATGCTCGCCGGTCCACTCGCGATAATGAGTTTCTGCAGGCCTCGTGGACGGCGAGAGGCAAATTCGCCTGCCAGCATTCCGCCCCAGCCATGCCCGAGGAGATGGAATCTAGTTTTTGCAAGCCCGAATTTGTCGATCAAGTTCTCGAGCTGCTTTATGTAGAGCTCAAGCGTCCAGAAGGATTTGTCGCCCATCTTCTCCGGGTAGTGTGTAGATTGACCGCAGCCTATCTGATCGTAGAATACCAAAGGAATCTTGTAATTTTTCCAGATTCCGATAAGCGGATGCAGATATTCAAAGCCTGTTCCGGGGCCATCGTGGAGTACGATCAAGGGCGGGCTTGGACCATATAGATCTCCGATCGCCACGGAATGTGTTTCGCCGGCCTCGTTTTGTCCAGGCACCTCGAACTGAAAAAACTCCAACGCTCGGTCATCTTCTTGTTCGAATGACGCCATGGTAAGAAGAGCGAGAGAGGAGGTGTAGGGTTTTCGATAAAGAGAAGGTGGCAAATGCTTGTGCTATGCTACTGCTTCAGATATGTTGACAGTGCAAAAAGGAAGAGACAATAATTTTGGAATGATCAATAATGCAGGCAGTAAAAGTAGCTTGACTTTGATGTAAAAGAAAGCAGTGCACGTCGGATAATTTGCTGGTAGTATGAAGAATGTAAACAGAAGTCCTTGGATTGTTGGAAAGGAAACCAAGATTGCCAGGAGTGGCGGAGGACGCGAGGGTGTTCAATGAGCTCATCGAACCCAAGTGGAATCTTATGGAAGTCGCAGACTGATGACAGCGATGCAAGGAAGTCATCATACTCAACCTCAACCGCCGAGATCACATACGAGATTCGCTCGTACCTGCTTCGGCGGAAATGCAGCCCTCAAGCGGGAAGCAACGTACTTGCCAATCAAGTACTGGCAATATCGAGCGCAAGCGTAGAGATTCGGGCAGATATGACGTTCTGCTATCGCCTTCACAGTCCCAGCAAGAGCAGCTATCGAAAACTGACCCAGTGTCCATCGTGCTATAGAATTCGAAGTTGATCAACATGTGACTGCTCCGCTGAACAGGGAGGAGTCGACCTCGATATAATTATTAATGATGGGACTTTTTTACATGCTCAATATCTATATTTCATGCTGCAGCGAAAATTGAAAGATCCAAAAGATCAAAGGAAACGTGTAGTGCCAGTACGAGAATCATTGTCCATATGAATGTCACAAGTTCCATCATCAAATGAAAGGCGTTGATGGAACAGAAGAAGAAACGCAAAGCAAAAAGTGGAGCATCCTCGAAGATCGTGTCCCGTTTTTTGAAATGGTAAAATATTTACGGCCCAAAATCCAGGCTTGGCCGCTACCAAAGACGACACAACACCAACGCTCTTGCAACTCTCGAGAGGCCACTTGGGCTGCACAATTCTGTACATGGTGCCTCTCGAGGCTATAGACTGATCCGGCTGTCTCGTGATCATGCAGCCAGGCTCTGGCATTCGGCGGTTCGCACTGACTACCAGAGTCTCTGCCGCGTCTTCCAGAACAAAACCGCCGGCCCCCTCGCCAGACGACCGCGCCCGGAGCCAACATTTTGGGACACAGCGACCCTGAACAGTCCCCGCCAATATTAACCAAATTCAATAAGCATTCATTAGCCGTGGGCGTAGGATACCCCTTCACACTGCTCCAGCACGAAAAGCATAAATTTCGGGTGTCTGTGGATCACATTGGGCCGGTCAAGCCCGTCGCGCAACCTCGCACCGCCGACGCAAAGCGCCCGCAGCCCGCGTGGTCCCTCGGCCAGAAAGACGAAAAGGTGCTCAAGAAGCGGTTGAGGCGCATCATCGCCGGGTTGAAGTTAGACGAGCAAACTGGCCTTTTGTGGAAACCCTGGATCGCGAAGCGTTCTGCAAACGAATGGGCCGGTATTATACTTCCATCGATGCCGAACCAATTCAGACATATGCTGGCTGGGAAAACATCGCCGCAGCCCGAGGACCTGGCCACATTGCCTTGGACTTCTAGGAACAACACTGGCGTGTACGCGACTATTCTCGAGGGTGGAACTTTCCACGCCCCCAGCCCGGGTTTCTCTGTCCAACTAGCCTCCGTGGCTCAGGCAGGTGGACTGCGGGAGCAGTGGGCATGGGCGAAAGACCCCCAACGCAGGACCGGGTCGGTCTTCTGGGAGGACAGGCACTTGGGGAAAACAGACCTGAAGGCGAAGAGAAGGCTTGTCGAGCTGTTTGTCACGAAAGCTCTGCCGAAGGGCAACGCGACAGATGAGGCGGAGGCGAGGCGTCTGGTCAAGTTCGCCGAGGCCATCATTACCGCCTGGCTTGGAGCGCCAAGTTGGATGACAACCACCTGCAGCAGGTCCGTCTTGGATCTTAGCCCCTGGAAGCCGCCTACGGAGCGGGAACATCACCCTTTGGCGGAGTTTGTTAGGCCCAAGACACCGAAGAAAAATTTGCCCCCAAAGACGAATGAGTCTGTGGCATCAATCAAGCGAGGTGATCCGCTCGAGTCATCTAAGGATGATCTGTTTCACAAACCGGATAAATCTGTGGCACCAAACCGAGCGAGCAAAATAAGGCATTCACGGTTGTCTCAAAAGACAAACAAGTCTCTGGCATCAAGGAAACAGACGGCTTCGCTCAAGTCATCTGAAGGATTCGTATGATTCATATCTAAGGTAGTCGAATCAACATGGTATCTCTCGAAAGAGGGGAGCAGGGATGAATCTCATCTTCTGGGTATCACTAGATTGTAATCACGGGGAAAGCCCCGACAAAGCTCGCATCATGTCATAACAGAGGCTGTATTTCTGTATGTCTATATTCATACCAGACGATACCAGGAAGTATGCGGTATCAGGTCCGGAGGTCATTTCGCGCAAGTCTTCTGGCGCAATCTAATTTACAAACGGGTATCTCGTGCGGAACAAAAGGCAGGAGAGAACAATCTTCTGGCGACTGCTTGCTCTCATGCTCAAAGGCAAAGGAAAATGGACATGAATGGGAATCGCGCAAAAGTGGCAAGAGAGAACAATCTCGCAGATGGTCGCTCTCTCGTAATCAGTGACAAAGGAAAAATGTGAAAATCTGTAGTGCATATAGAGCACTCAGACAAAAGGCGCACCACCATCCTTCTCATGGCGAGTATCCAGAAGATGTGTACTGGTATCGCATAGACTAGAGCTTTCCGATCTACTTCAGTCGGTTCTGGTCCTCGACCGAGACAGTGCGTGACTCCCAGCTGGTGTTCTTCAGGGTGAGCCAGCAATAGTAGTCCTGGACGATGTAGAAGAAGTCCTGAGCGACTACGGCCCACCAGTAACGTGCCATGTATGGGTACTTGGCAAAGAACGCCATATAGGAGGGCATGGACTGCACGATGTACCAGGCGACGAAGAGGAGGCTAGAAAATGCGAATGGAAATTAGCAATCAAGGTTCCATGGTTGACTCGAGTGAGAAGAAGGGACAAGAGCAAGAAGAGAGAAACTTACGTCAGACCAGGGTAGTTCATCAAGGCCTGGATCCAAGCAGACATCCAAAGGGTCGTGAAGACGGGGCGAAGGACACGGCCCCAAGTCTTGCGTGCGACCCACATGCTCTCATAAGTTCGGGCGAGCTGAGTCTGGCGGATGTGCGACTGAATGGTTGAGCGCTCCCAGCGAAACATCTGTGAGAAGTAATCGGAGTTGGTCTTCACGGTGCGATAGACATCGGTCTCCGGCATGCTCTGCAACATGATGATCCAATTGTGCGACTGAGCCCAGCGAGTCACGAAGGTGTCCTCACCAACGTCCATCTTCTTGCCCTGCCAGTTGTCGCCGGCATAAGCGTCAATGAACTTGGGGTCCTGTTGTTATACCACTTTGTTAGCAAATAATGATCATCAATGTGAATTCGCCATCCAATAATTATTGTCTGATAATTATCGCCATCCCATTATTAAGGTGGGGCTTGAGAAGTATTGTAAAAAGAAAGAAAAAAACTCGTACCTTCATGATATCGGCACGCATGAGATAGGTGACTCCAGTGAGACCAAAGATCCAGCGAGCAGTGGACCAGGCCACCTTCTGACGGGGAGTGCGCTCCCAGATGACACGCATGGCGGCAGCCTCGTAGGGCGTGATGACGTTCGGATCGCGACGGTGCTCCGGGATGATTGCCTCAATGGTGGGACTGGCTGCGCCGACATGCTCATCATCAAAGCAGGGAAGCATGTGCCTTAGGAACTCTGGGTGCCAAGTAATATGGTCATCGACGTTTGCGATGATCGATCCCTTGACGTGGGCAAGACCGGTGACGGTCTGCATTCTCTTGCCTTTGATCTCTGAAACGAGGACGGTAACCTTGGCAAGGTCGGTCTCAGAAAGCTCAGCGTTGGCAACAACGCTGCGGATCTGGTCTTCGTGCTGTGCGATGGTGACAATGATCACCTCCAAAGGGTCGTTGGCGAGCCAAGTTCTGAGGCAGCGGGCCAGCAGGGTGTTAACGGTACAGGCCAGGACAGTGACATCGCTGGGCAGGTACTGGGGGTCGGCGGAGATCGGGACTGGCTGGTAAGCAGCAAGAGCGCGTCTGGCAAGAGCCTTTTCTGCCTGGTTCCAGGCCCTGGAGAAGACATGAATGTTAGTTGCGGTGCACTTGGTGAAAGATGGGAAACAGGGTAGCACAAGGTAGGTACTTACCAGAAACCAGCAAGAGGCAAGAGGGCAGACATTGTGATGTCGGTACTGCGAACCGGTTGATGCGTTACGAGACTTCGCGATCCGATGTTGGATGGTAACAACGAGAGGAATTCGCGATCTGATGGTGTTTCGCTATGTTGTATCGCGATGTGATGTTGTTGTTATGGTTCACGATCAAGTGTTGATGCTCGAGTGTGAGAGAAAGGGTTGTGCGAGTTAAGCTTGGAGGGCACCTCGGGCACAGATTTATAGAATTTGCAGCTGCCGTAAAGCCAGTGACTGATTCACAGCTACAGCTCTTGACCGGGCAACCACCGATTGTTCTGCCAGTTTGATTGTTCTCCCAGTTCTTACATGGGTTGGCAACAACTGATTATTCCATTCTTTGTCAACCTAAGTAATTCAACATCAAACATAGAAAGAACCAATTGTTCCCCAACCAAGAGGAGGACCCATGATCCCTTCGTCATTGCTATTCACAACAGTTGACGACAAGAGTCCATTTATATGAGTATCTGAATACTCTATACACTTGCACTTGGTCATCTAGGCTAAGTCCGTCAAAGACAGGTTATTAATGCTCTCCATTATTCGGGTTGATGTGGGCAACGTGCAATAAATCACAGCTTCGTGTCTTCACAGTATCTCCACGATGACAGTTAATGATATTGACAGTATATAAGAAATGATAGAGGTCGTTATAGTTTGGTAATTTGATCGTTGTTGCCTTGTACTCTACAATCATCAGGACAGTCTCCTAGAGAATTTGACGCCCGTCGTCACGGGGAACAATTTTGGAAGTGGCAGTTGCACGTCGAGCTATGTTGCTGCATAAATTGAGAGACCAGAAGCCGAAGAAGACAAATTTGCTGCTGTCGTGATGCTTTAATCCAACCAGGAGGTAGCAGGTAATAATAGGGCGAGAGAAAATCCAAACATATCTAAAGTGTCGAAAGGATAGAGCGCATCACACAAAAGACTTAAGTTACGCCATTTGAGTATTCCATGCTTGGCTATAACTTCACATTTTAGCCATGTTTTTAGCCATGTTGGCCAATGGGAGACTCCCACTTTGCCGAGTGGCGGGGCGAGTCCCTTGTCCGTTTCTCTCGCTCGATCTTATTCGCTGGTGGAGGGCAACTAAGATCCAAGCTAGTTGGCAACAACTAGGTTAAGTTGATTTCAGGCAGGAGTAAAATGTTCTTGCATGATATGGTCGTAGGTATTTCCGCTGACAACCCAAGGTCCCAACTTTCTTGTGCGGCAGTGTCTCTTTACATTCAATCGACTGACTTGATGGTTGACACCATGCCGCTGATTTGGTGTTTGCCCATGCTATTGTGTCGGGTACCAATCGCACAAGCTAGGTCGACATGAGCAAACGACTCCGCTAAGGAGTCACTCAAGAAGAAGATCAAGCATCAACCAGAATCGTTACAAGCCTCAACCATCTGCTGCTGCTGCTGCTGGCAGTATGGAGTCGCCAAGCGCAAGTTGCAAGCATGAATGTTGCAAACAGATTCAGATATCATCACCAAACGCTTTGCCATCTATAAATATCTCTTGCTTGCGGCAATTTGAAGAGCGATCCCTCCAACTCGAGTGCGGTTCACTCAGACAATCCTTTCTTGGCGTCTATTCCGATTGCAAACATTCAATGGCTGGCTTTTCAATGACGCTTTTCTGCGTTGAGCTGCCCTGTAGATGTTTCTGCAGCAGTGCGCATTTTTCACCGGCCTAAAAGAAATCTATCCAGTACCTCTGCAGGACCGCATGGCGCAATGGGAGACAGTCCTGTACGTCTATTACTGTAACTTGTGCTTGTTTTCGGGCACTCGCGTTTCTGCGATGTGACAGACGTCTGTGATGGGCAACAAGTTGGTGTACAATCCATGGGCAATAGAAATTAAAACCTCGAAGCTCGAGTCCCGATGACACTCAAAATCAAAATGCAAATAGTTTCACAGTGGACTCGCACGGACTGTATGATTGGTATCTATCTTTTGCTCGCGAAATATTCCGATTTATGTACTTTGTTTCCGGACGTGTAAATCAGAAGTGCTCTCAGAATTCAGGGAGCCTGTCTGCGGAAGATCGTGGTCGAAACTCTATGAGGTTTGGGCAGAGCTGCCACTGTAGCCGAAACGCTGAGGTCCACGCGGCTACGGTTCAGAACGCGATGTGTTAGTTCGTCATACGTACAGAATCTGGAAATAGAGTACTTGCCATAGAGGACAAGTCACGTTGAAGTCCCTAAGCCACTGATCGATGCATGAGGGATGGTACAGATGTCCACAGGGCAGTTTGCGAAGTTCTGCGCCGTCGGCAAAGTCCTCGGTGCAGATGGAGCAAGACGTCTCATCCTGGCGAGACAACTCTGCCGGTTGAGGTTTCTGCAATCGCGGGAATGGTCTTTTCGGGATCAGCGCCTTCCATCTCTTCAAGATGCCTTGTAGGCGCGCGAGGACGTTAGAATTCGCCGTATTATTGTCATTGCCACTGCTCTGTTCCGGTGCAGCGCCGACGCCGTCCTCGTGAATCGTCTCCAGGCGCCCGCGCTCGCACTCGTTGGTGCCTCGCCGGTTGCGCCCGCTCGTGTACTGGACGATCGGGATCGAGTTGATAGTGGTGCTGTCTAGGCCGCGCCCATTCAAGGTCGATCTGGTGCGCGTCGCAACCTCTCTGACCGCCGCAAGCGTGTTGGTCTTCCTGGCGATGCACACGCCGATGAGGATCAGGATCGCCAAAGCGATACACAGGGTGGTGGTGATGGTCGGCGCATTGCCCCTAACCTTCGTGGGATCGGGCAAGGCGCCTGCCATTGACAAAAGCTGGCGATTCACGTCACATGGGAAAATAGTTCAATGACGAATGCGGCGATTATGATGCTAGCTGTTGACTAGCAATTTGTCGACGGTGGGTGTGGCAGAGAGAATCCGAAGCTGGCAGCACGAAAAGCTCACCGCTGCACGTGTTATAACAATGCCATTGTAAACGTCGATGCCTGGATTTGCAGAGGTGGAAGGGGAAGCGAAAGATGCTACCAGTTGTCCCGGCAGACAGTTTTATATCAGCGTGTCGCGCCTGCTTCCCCGGTGACGGCTCCAGATGCTGGAAATTATCTCAGCAAACGGTTGCACAGCTTACTTATAGCAATGGAATCATGAACAATAGTGGCAGATTTTCTTGTGTTTGTGTTTGGGAAGAATGTCTTGTATTGCAGGGCGCAAGGGGGTATATGCAAATGCAGGAGTTTGAGCTTCCCGACTTACTCGCGCATCTCCTCGGACGTGTATCCCGTGGCACGTCAATGCGCAGAGCGAATTTCGCCTATTTGCTTGTTGGCCGTGAAGGTTTAGATAAATATCGCGTAAAAGATCGCCAAATGCAGAGCCGAACTCGTCCCACGGGGTCTCAAAAGGTTTCTGGAATGCGGGTGGGCGGCCTCAGGACCCTCGGCTGTCTNAAAGATCGCCAAATGCAGAGCCGAACTCGTCCCACGGGGTCTCAAAAGGTTTCTGGAATGCGGGTGGGCGGCCTCAGGACCCTCGGCTGTCTCTCTCTCTCTCTCTCTCTCTCTCTCTCTCTCTCTCTCTCTCTCCCCCTGTGCAGACCAGCTTGCCCTTCGACATATTCCCGCAGACTTGTATATATTCCGTCGTGGGGTTTCAAGTGGCATTCCCACAGCATGTGCCATCTGGCTCCTACAATGGCAAAATTCTCACCGCTGTGCCTGACATTTATCTGTAGAGGTCTCCCGGGCTACCTTTTCCAGCATGAGCCAGCTGGCAGCTGGGCAGCAGGACAGAAAAGCTTTTGGTCGTGGAGGCTAGCTGCATTGGTGATGGAGAACGCTTGTTCGGCGTTCTGTTGTCGGTAAGACGTACCTAGTTAGTTTGCTTGGGGTCTATTCGAACATGGTTTGTGTCAAAGAGGATGGACGAACGGGCTTTCCCAAATGTATCGGAGGCGCTGCAGTCATATAAATACACATAAACGACCATGACTCTTGGCTAGCTGAAAGAAACATGTTTTCTATCAGCGCAAGTATCGGCATACTACTTCTCACTTGTTCGTTGAAGGGTCCCATCGCCGGCGATCTGATCCCCGCAAATGAACTCCGCCGGCCCCCAAATCGGGTCATTCCATTCACTCGACAGGGCAGACCCCAGACCCCACGTTGCCACGTTGAGAAGACGTTTTATGATCGACATCCATGTAGAAACAGGCGAGACAGGATAGGTCGGTTAGAGGGTATGTGTGCGACAGTAATTTAGTCAGTCGAGCTTCATACTCCAGTCGTAAAGAAGTTATGAGCGGCACTCGAGCGGAGATCAGGCCACTGGTCATAAGTATTATTTGATCATGTATCGGATGCTCGAGTCCTGATAAGGAGCCGAACAGCGTGACCATGAAAAAGAAATCGTCAACCAACCAGAAAGGGGCGACTGGAAAGGTGTTGTAGTCGTTTGCTACGCGAGATGGCATTTTTTGGAAGCAAGGAACGAATACGGAAAATAGGGCCTCGCTTAGACATGTCGAAGCGATGTTTCAATGTCAATGCCGCAAATTAGCGGGGCGTCTATCAGGAATTTTTAAGTTATTAGGAAACCAGCGCGGCATGGATGGCTGATGGGTGAACCAGTCGCAAAGACCCCGAAGTCAGCTACCAGAACCGGCATATGAAGAGCGATAGTATCGATGCTAGAGGGCCTACTAATCTTCGGAGCATTAGACATCCGGGCGCGTGGGTTCCAATTATCTCGAGTCTCTGCGCCGATTGATAGGCAGTTGTTGCAAACCCCCTGGGCCTCGGCAGCCCTGTCCGCTTCCATTTAGGGACCGCGAGTCTGATCGCTTGGGTGCCGCGTCGCCACTCAGCCCTCTGCTAACTATTTTATCCCAGCGTCATCAAAATTGCTATGGGTGCATGTTGCAAGCGATGTATGGTCTGTGTCCTTGGCAGTCCTTCTATACCTAACCCAGCTGGACAAGGTGGACAAGGGCAAATACACGTAAGAGTCGTGTGGCCACACTCTTGAGCATTTATTCCCTTGAAATCCCGGCAGAGTCTCTTTTATATCTTTCCCTTTGTCAACTCTACAAGCAGTGTCCACGGTAGATACAGCATGGACGACCTACTATTCCGGCCCGCTGTCCTGGTGCCCGCGGTCTTCGTCGTGGGCTGGCTCATTTATCAGTTTCTCAAGCCATCCAAGCTGCCACAGCTCCCCATCGTCGGCGTGAGACCTGGAGAATGGTTTCCCCTTCTGCGCGCGAGATGGCGAAACGCCAAAGATATGCGATCAGCCACCCTCGCGGCCTATGAGCAGTATAGGCACCAGGCATACATCTTGCCCATTGCCGGCGCTAGCGACAACATTGTGCTACCCAGAGAAGAGCACCAATGGCTGATCGACCAGCCGGACTCTGTCATCTCGATGCATGCGACGACAACGTCGGACTTGGAGATCGAGAACACCGTCATGGATCCCAAGCTGGTCATGGAGAACCCGGTACACCATCACCTCATCTCTACCACCCTGACCAGAGAAACGGGCAACCTGATTCCGGACCTATTTGACGAGCTCCAGTCCAGTCTGGATGATCTGTGGGGCAACGACACGGACAAGTATAACGAGATCGGCGTTTGGGAGGTGATGCAGCGCATCATTGGCCGAGTCACCAACCGCGTCTTCGTCGGACTGCCCATGTGCCGCAACGACGAGCTGCTGAAGACTGGTATCCAATGTGCTGTGGAGATTCCCGTGAACGGGACATTGCTTCGGTTCCTGTGGAAACCTCTCCGGCCGCTGGCTGCCCTCATCATCACCATCCCTTCGCGCATTCACCAAAACCGATTTCTACGCATCCTCAAGCCCGAGATTGATCAGCGCCTGAGCCGACTAAACGCTCAGCATGCGGACCCGGAAGCCAAGTCCCTGAAGGATGAGCCCAACGATTTCCTGCAGTGGTCCATCCGCCAGGCCAAAGCCGCGGGCGACCCGTACCTGCTGAAAGCGTCCACACTCGCGGGCCGGATCATGTTGCTCAACTTTGCCTCGATTCACACCTCGTCGTTTGCCATTACTCACGCTCTGCTCGATCTCGCCTCGTCTGAGCAGGCTTACATTGACGAGCTGCGCCAGGAGATCCTAGAAGTCCTCGCGGCCCACGGTGGCGAGTGGAACAAGCGCGCACTGGCTGCTATGACCAAGCTCGACAGCACGATGCGCGAGTCGCAGCGCCTCAACTCGTTCGTGACGTTGGCGACGACCCGCCTCGTCGTCGCGCCCGGCGGCGTCAAGACCCCGTCCGGCCTACACCTGCCCCCGGGATCCAGGCTCTGCGTGCAGTCGTACCCCGTGTTCCACGACCCGGAGATCTACCCGGACCCGTACACCTTCAAGCCGTTCCGGTTCGCCGAGAAGCGCGACGGCGGCGCCGGCGGTACCGAGTCTACCTACGTCGAAAAGGCGCGCCAGGCCTGGGCGACCACGAGCTCCGAGTACCCGGCCTTTGGCCACGGGCGGCACGCGTGCCCGGGCAGATTCTTCGCGTCGAGCGAGCTCAAGCTGATGCTGGCCAACATCATCCTGCAGTACGATTTCAAGCTGCAGGAGAAGAGGCCGGACAATGTGTGGTTTGGCATGAACAGGATCCCGCCCATGAAGGCGACGATATCTGTCAGGCGGAGATCCGTGGAAAAGAGCTGAGTGGGCTATCACGGGATGTTTTACTTAGATTTGTTTGGTCATGCAGCATGTTGCAAAACATATTACGAAATGGCGGATCTTTTCGAGTTGGGGGAACAGTAGCGAGCATTGAATAATTGTAATGACTATTAAAAAGCCAAGTCAGCCACGCCACTGAAGATACTACGTTGACCGAAGACTGATCATCTGCAGGTGGTTTAGATGTTAGATCGTGAGACAACTTTGTGTTGCTTCGCACCAGAATTATACGATCTGAATTATATAAGGATTCAATCTTCCGAAAACGACATTGCTATTGCCAAGCCTCCCTCCTCATTCATGGCGCTAAGGTTCACCAAAATCATAGGCTGGACTATCTTAAGCTATGCAGACGCCCTCTTTAATTTTGCAGGCGTAGATGTCGGCTTGCATCATGTAAACTATCGTCTTCCGATTCCGTGGATCCTTTTCTTTTACTTCACTTCGACGATGGCTTGATTCCCATCTTGACCACGGGAGAGTTCAGGAAATTCTCATAATCGTGGAACGCCTTTGTTTGTTCCTTGGAAATGGCAACCTCTTGTCCTCGTTCCACCACCCCTCGGTCATATTCATCAAGAGCATCGACCAGGGTCTTTTGCTCGCTCTTGACCGCGATCATGGTATTGACGAACTCGTCGGCGTCCCGAATGGCCAGGTTACCACCTTGGCCGCGGTGAAACGTCATGCTATTGTACTTATATCAGCAACGCATCAAAATCGTTCCAGTCGGAAGACATCATGACTTACCTGTGCGCCGCATCGCCAGCCAGCGTGACTCTCCCTCCGTGATTATCCCACGGCTGCGGATGCCATATCCTGAGCTGATTCTTTGCAATCTCCACGTCATCCGGCAGCAGCTCGATAATGGTCTTGTACGGGTCCGCCCAGCCCTCCATCTGCCTCCTCAGCCTCCTGAGGCGGTCGGCAGAGGTCTCGTCCTCTTTTTCCTGGGCATCATTCTCTACAGGCCAGGTCGTCAGTATGTAGAAGACCCATGTCTCGGGCCTCTCGAGGTCCGGTTTGTCAAGCAGGAAGATGCCCATATACATGCTCTTGGGGTGTGGCGCCACGTCGACGTTGGGGTTCATTTCGTTATCCAACCACACGGCCTTGTCGGCCGGCAGCGTAAAGGGGAAATTCATAAACGTGTACGGCAGGACTTCCTGCTCCGCGCGCTCTGCGCCCAGAAGCCACCGCCGGACGTTGGAGACGCCGCCGTCGGCACCGACGACGACAGAGGCCGCGATGCTGGTACCATCCTCGAACTTGGCGAGAACGCGGCGGCCGTCATCTTCTCCGCCGTCCAAGGTTTCGATATCCACGAGCTTCTTCCCGTACTGGATGTCGAGGCCCTTGGCCCAGTTCCTCTTGGTCTTCCGGATCTGCAGCCTCCGGATGCCCGGGAAGGGGGCGGCGTTGAGGACCTCGCCCGTCTTGCCGTCACGGACGAGTATGCACTGCTTGTCCGAGGTCTTGACGTTGAGGGATGCGTCGGGCTGGCACTGCTGCAGGTTCGCCCACAGGTCGGCCGGTAGGAGCCGCTCCAGCTGGGCGTGGCCCCAAGACAGTGTGACGCCCCAGTTCCGGCCCCGAGGTGAGGTTTCCCTGTCAACTATGGTGAAGGGTACATCATTCTAGAAGCTATTGTCAGTGATTGAGAGTGCATCCCGTGCGTATCCCGAGTGGCTGCAGCTCACGCTGATTTCATGGAGAGGGACGACATACCTTCTTCAAGCCGTGGGCGAGCGACAGGCCGGCAAGACCTTTGTCCAATGTCAGTACAAAGTATAAAAGTGGTCATTGGTTACATACCTCCGCCGATGATCAACACGTGGAGTGAGCTGGACTCTTGCGAATTCACCTCCGAACTCGGAATTCTGTGAGGAGCCATCATGGTGGGAATTATTGAAGAGATAATAATTTACTCGTGTCCTCTTCTTTTTTTTTCTGGTGTACAATATGTACCTAGAAAATGTCCATCATATGGGTGGCACAACCGGCTCAGCTGGCTTCCCTCTGATATCCTCCCGGAACTTTATGGGGAATGCCGTGAAAAGCAAAGGCCAGCATCCGGCAGGCCCCGAAACATGACGTCCGAGGTGGTTTCACGGGTGAACATTTTTCATCTATCTTATCCAAATCGCAATTGACTCGTGGTACACTTCCTTTATGCATCTCGGCATTCGCGGCTTTGAGACAAATCGCAAGCAAAGCATCATCTGACCAATGCCCCGAGGGTGTGAGAAGCTTCCCCAACTTTGGCGCTATATTTTACCTAAGAGAGTGTTATAACTTTGACTTGCTCACCATGCCTATCCTTTACTACCTGAATTAGTCGCAAATCACCAGATTGAGCTTCCCATAAACAAATCGAAAAGGAAAACATGGACTGGTACTCTGACCCCAAGTCAACGGCCCGCGCCGACTGGGCGAAGCAAGACGTCGCCGAAGTACGTGGTATCACTCTCATCCATCCTCGCAGCGCTTCGACCGAGCGCGGACGTACAATATAATTGACCATTAAGTAACGCGCTACTAGCTGAGGCGTAAACTCATCACGGCGAATCACATACTGCACAATCAGGACATTGTCGACGCCTATGGCCATATCTCGGTGCGGCACCCGCAGAAGAGGGATGTCTACATCATGTCGGGATACATGGCGCCCGCCCTCGTCAAGAGCTCGGATGACCTCATCGAGTACTACGTCAAGGACTCGAGCACCGTTGACCCGAACGCCAAGAAGGGTTGTAAGTGTGCCTTTCTTGACAAGGACCTGCAGGTTATGTTTGCATGTGCGTGTCGATTGAGTTTCATGGTACTGATTCATTCCTGCCAGATGCAGAACGCTTCATTCATGGTGAAATCTTTAGGGTGTATCCTGAAGTCAACTGTGTAGTTCACAGCCATGCGGAGGCCGTTCTGCCGTACGTGGCTGCAGACGTGCGCATGATGGCTGTTTTTCATATGGCCGGCTTTCTCGGTAAGAGCTGTCCCGTCCATTGAGTCGAGTCACAGTTTCTGACGACCGAGAATCATCATCCCAGGCTCCGAGGTTCCCGTCTTCGACATAGGCGATATATACGAGCCGGGCGACCAGCAAGACATGCTCGTCCGCAACGCGCGGCTGGGCACGGCGCTCGCGAAAGAGTTTTCGCGGAGCCCGCACCTGGAGGCGCCGCCGCTGGACCACACCGTGGTCCTGATGAAGCGCCACGGCTACACGACGCACGGCGCCGACGTCGAGACGGCCGTCTACCGTGCCATCTACACCAAGGTCAACGCGGGCGTGCAGACGAGCGCGCTGCTGGTCGGCAACGTGCCCGGCTGCGAGCGCTCGGGCTACGAGCGGAGCGCGCTGCCCAAGCCCATGCCTCAGGCCATGCTCGAGGGCTGCCAGGTCATGAACGAGGGCACCCAGGACAAGCCCTGGGGGCTCTGGGTCGCCGAGGTGGAGAACAATAGTCTCTATGTCAATAAAGGGTAGATAGATATTCATTCTTCGAGAGTACAGCATGAATTGAGATGCACAAGTTCAAAGACCGAAAACTTCATCAAATCTTGACCCCCGTGATGTACTGCGCAGCAGCCCTCAGGATACTCTCCACGACCTCGACCTCGTCCATGTTCCGAGGCGCGTACACCATGACCCATCCCTTCTCCACGAACGGGAGACAGAACCTCTGGCCCCAGCCCTTCTCCACCACCTCGATGGCGTCGCGGTCGCTGATCCACACGTGCAGGCTGTCGTCGGACGGGTGGGCGTGGCCGATCTCGTGGTCCAGGATCTTGTCCCTGGCGATGGGGTTGAGCTCCGGCCGGCCGGCGCGGGCGTAGAGCCCGTCCGTCGTCTTGCCCTCGGTGTGCGACGGCCGCACCTCGAGGACGTCCGGGCGCTCCGCCGCCAGCGCGTTGACCATGTCGTGCAGCCGCGCCCGCGACGCCGTCGAGAGCACGCGGTCGGGCACCTGGCGCTGCGGCAGGATGCGCGGCATCAGCCGCGGCCGCGGCGATCCGCGCTTCGGAAGGCTCGTGAGATACTTGGGCCCGGACGATCTGCTATAGACCGAAGTGTCCAGGAGGTCGTCGTTGGCCAGGAGCGCCTTTACTCTCAGCTTGGTCATCCTCCAGTAGCCGCTGAAGCAGGTCAAGTTGAGTCAGCCAAAGCGTTCTGTGACCAGTAATCAATATGCCTACTCACGCCCATGTTGGAGGTGTGCCGCCGGTCCCGAACGATGTCCAGTCCGTGAAATCCTTGATTGTCCTATTTGAGACTGAGCTGAAGTCCTTATCATGTTATGAGCTGTCGGACCAACCATGCAATGCTGATGGCAGCTGTTGTGATGAGACCCGTCGCCACCGGGTTCGTTCTCACTACGGAGACCGCTCGCTCGAATGCTCCACTGGCCATGTTTGCCCGAGTATGGTTGTTGCTAGTCGAATGTCATGAATTTGCAGGATCATTCCTGATTTCCAAGGACGAAAATAAATTATCGTCGATGACTTTGGAGCTCAATTTCTGTACGACGAGAAAGTTGGAGATGGGATGAAATGGTGTGCTGTGAATATCTAGCGGGGCTCACTCAGCCGTCGCCGGACGTCCGTTGCGTCATGGCGTTGCACAACAAACTGTCTCCGAACATCACCAACAATTCACGATCAATTTGTGAAAATGCTCGGTCCGTCTGCCACGGTGTGGATGTGTCGGGTTCTTCATTCAAGACCGGACCCGCGCATCTAGGACATTATCGCTGTATATATTTGCCAGTATATTGAGTGGCTTCATTAACGTTCTTGACAGCGCCCGTTCTGATGAAATGAGAAACACAAGCCGGTCGTATGTTTCGACCGATATAGCGCTTGAACAGCCATCAGAAACAGTACAGCTTGTCGTGCATCCGCGTTTGAGCTCTCGCTTCCACCTGGTCTGACGATTTCATATGCAGCGCATTGAACGACTTCGAGGGCTCTGCTGCTTGTGCCCAATCGAGAGCTTTTGATTCCAACATACATCTGTCGGGGTGGATCTTATGCTCTAGACAAAAGGTGGTCCAAGTCGCCGCGTTATAGACCAGCAAAGTCATGATCCCAATGTGTTCCAGGGAACGGCATTTCATAGATAGTCGAATCCACCCATGTCGGCCATCACATCAACACTTTCTTAAAGGCGTCGCCCAAGCCTCTCTGTTCGAGCCATGCCTCCACGGCCTTCATGTCGTTGCGATTCGCCCTCTCGCCCCTGCGCTCGCCCAGCAGGTTGGTGATCTCCTGCATGCCGTCGAAGACGCGGCGGACGCCCCCGCCCGTCTCGCGGTGCCGCTCGCTGACCTTCTTGTGGTGCGCCGGGATGTCGCCCCAGCTGTCCGTCTTGATGAACTTCATGTAGTCGTCGATGCTGCGGGAGCCGCCCTCAACGCACAGGAGGCCCGGCTTGCCCGCCAGCAGGAACCCGCTCAGCCCGTACGAGGGCCCGTGGTGGATCAGGTCGTCCCGCTTGGAGCGCGTGCTGATGGACGGGAAGTAGAACCAGACTCGGACCAGGGGCTCGTCGTAAATTTTGGGGCCGTTTGTTGTTTCGACTGCCGCGGCGTTGGCGGCTGCTTGGTCGCGGTTGGACTGGATGTGCTGGACGCATGCCTCCCGCACGTGTTCGATGCCGCCAAGCAGGTCCTCGTCGGGAATCTCTGCCTGGACGCTCGTCACTTCGGCCTTGCTCATCCATGTCGGCTGTATCATCCTGATGCGGACGGGAGAGGGCTCGGCCGGCGGTTCTGACCCTTCGTACTTGATAGGCACGCTCAGTTCCAAGAGTATCGACCGCGACCCCGTGGGCTCATCGAGCTCACTTGACAGATCGAGATTGAGCGAGACTGACAGCGTGGACGGTATCCGCATGGGCGGCTCTGTTTTACTCTCAATCCATTCGGCGAGACTGGCTCGAGCAGTCTCGGAACTCGAGTCCAGTTTGGCGTCTTCTGGGTACATGGCCAGCAAAAGGTCGATCTGGCTGAGCTGGAGCTCCAGCAAATCTGGGGGCAGGATTTGCGCCATTTCTTGTGTGCCTCCTTGTCAAAAACCTCAGGTCCTTCTACGTCTGTCAATCTGTCTCGAATCCCTCCGTGAGCTGGTCTGTGTATAGATTGTTATAGTCGACAGAAAAATGCCCGGTATCGCAATTGACCATATTCTGCGCTTTTGCGCCGACAGCTGATTGGCGGCTGCGGAGATCTTGAGCATCGATCGACTCTTGCTATGATGCTGATGAAATTGTGATGATTCCAGGTTTGTGACATTGATAATCTGGTCTGGTACTCTCGACAAAAAGGGAATCCTCGAAATATTCCATTTTACTATGCTTATGGTCTTCATCTATTAATTATCCTGGAGTTTGGAAACTTCTTTGTTTCCGCCCATCGTTGTCTAAGATCCACTTTCAGTAGGTAGGTATACTCAAACCATATCCACACGTATGGTGTGCTTAGCGATGTAGTCTGCAAGTGATGGACGTTCTAAAGACGCTATGCGAGGAGACGACGTCTTTGGATCTATGAAGAGAAGAGTATTTGAATCCTTGCTTATTCGACACTCGTATCACTCGTATTGTTTCGTCGTAGTTGCCATCGTGATCGTGCTGAACTGGAAGTTGATCAGTTTGTCCGCTTGGGAGTGACTCGCGATCTTTTATTCCTTTTCCCTGTTAGGTTGCGAAAATAGTGAATAGGGGTTTTGTATTTCCGCGGTTGTCTGTGATGCTAATTTATGGTATACATTTCTATAGCGCTGTTGCCCATTTCTACATAATCATGATACATCGTACATTCTTGACACATTCTATCATTGCCCAATACGAGCATAAATACGGTTGTAGACCGTTCCCAGCCATCCATCCGCGGCTCCACCTCTGGCGACAATTCCGAGCCCACCAGCGGCCCAGGCGACTCCCACCAGCGCCGCGAGCGAGTTGATCGACCACCAGGCACGGCTCCTTCTCTTCCTTAGTGCCTTGTCGACTGTCGTCTTCCTCCAGTTTATCGGAGGTGCAACGCCCATCCATTTTGCCCATCCCCAGACCATATGACCAGCACCGGCGGTCAAGAGGAGCGCATAGGCGACCCACGGCTGAATGGCGTGGCGGGCGAAACCGTGCGACACGTACTCTAGGCCAATGTTCGAACTGTCGCCCTCGACCATAAGAGGTAGGACTCTGTTTATAAAGATATGCGCCAGCAGAGGTGGCAGGAGTAGGTAGCCGGAAATCGACACGTTGGACAGTTGCGGCCAAATCCGGAGCCCGTTCTTTGACCTATCGGAAGAGGTAGTCGACGACGTCTTGGATCGATGCAGGGCGTACATGCCCGGCGTGGCACCGCCGTACCTCTTGAGGTTCTGCGAGCGGCGGACCAGGCGCAGCGAGAAGCCGGCTAGCACGTGAGCTGCGATCGGGAGACCGACGAGGAGAGGTTCGGAGACGCTCGACTGGTAGATCTCGCGGGCCATGAGGAGGAATGGTTCCGAGTACGGTACATTTTGGTAGATCAGTGGTATCAAGGACGTATTCACAAAGTGCAGCCCGGCGAAGGCGGTGAATGTGTAGGAAGAGTAGCGCTGTATTCTCGTCACTGGGACCTGTTAGTTGGTGGTGGAAGGATTGACAGGAAACAAAGAAACTTGCAGTAATATACAGCTCCATGGTTACTTCCGCTTAGGCCAAGGGCTGATGAGTGCGTGCTTGACGATCCATAAGTTGGCTGTGATCTGAGCGAGCCTGTAGACTCGTCCAGGTTTTCCTCGGGCAGAGGAGGTAGTGGTTTTTCTTGAGACGGACTCTCTATGATCGGTTGGGGATCTAGCTGCAGGAGCGATATCATAGTCTCCTGGGAAGCTTTATGCGTCAACGCTGGAGTTCGTGACTCCATCTTGTCCTCGAGGTTGCACAAGCAGTGCTAGAGCCGGCAACGATCTACGACAAACAGAAAGAAAAACTGGAAGCCGTCGCGACTGTCGCCAAAAGCTGGGCTTCTCCAGCGGTCAACGCGCCGAAATCACCTACGTAATGGCCCTGAGCTGCCATCTGCAGGGATCGCAGTAGCGCTGGTTTTAGTCCCGATCCAATGACAATTCGCCAATTTCAGAGCTGCCAAGCAGCTCGAGACCGCTGCAACCCGCCGATCGTTAGCGACATCGCAACCAAGCCGCAAATCACCCAGAACAAACAAGCACCGACCAGTGCGCACTCCTCAACTTGGACATAACGCTCCCTCCACGACTAATTCTGTCGCACTCGGTCGACCTCGAGTCCCTTTCTCTCGCTTCATACAGTCGTCACTGAAATCGATCAATCACCATGCCGCCCCGACACCAAACCCTGCCGAGCGCGCAGACAGCCTCGGCCCGCGCAGCTAGGCAGTCTTTCTACTGCGAGCTCTGCTCAAAGGGCTACAGCCGAATGAACGACTACGAAGCGCATCTCTCGTCTTATGACCACTCCCACCGGCAGCGTATGAAGGACATGAAGCAGATGGTCAAGGATCCTACGGCCGCAGCCCGGGCAAGAAAGGCAGAGCAGAAGTCCGATGGCCTCATCAGCATCAAGCTGGGCGAAGGCGGCGGCAGTAGCGGCGGCGGCAGCACAGCCGGAGCAGCTTCAGGCTTCAAAAAGGGAGGCTTCAAGAAAAGTGGTTTCAAGAGTGCTTTTGCTCCAGCTGGTGGTGAGGAGGGCAAGAGCGCCGCCGATGCTCCCGCGAGTGACGTTGCCAAGGAGAAGAAAATTGTAGGACTCCAGGACGAGAGCGATACCGAAGACGAAGGGTACGAGATGTACGATCCTCGGAAGCCAACAGACTGAGCTCGGAACACCAAAGACCAGCAAAGACGCAACACTTGGAGGATCTCGATCGCACGGTATTCTGGCGGCTGTATATCCTTGGAGTTTCAAACCATGAGTCCATTTGGCGGCATGATTGAGCTCAAACCTGCAACCCGATCGTGGCTTCGTGTATTCGCGAGATACTTAGCATCAAGACTGGGACGGAGAATACCGACTGATGATGCGAGAAGCTATCGAAGCGAATTATGTTTCACTCGGTATCAGTAAGCGTCGTTCTATTCGCAGGCTCACCCTGCTGCCACGACTGAGATACCATACACACATCGTCACAAAGCAGCTTCGGCCCTGAAGGTAGTCTCACCTTCTTTGGCCGAGGCATGAGTATCGAGTTCAGTGTCTGACTGCTGGTTGTGGCATTGCAATACCCGAAAAGCGGGCAGTGATCATTTTCCACAGCCGCATTTACGAGTGATGCCGTCGGACC
The DNA here is from genome assembly GCA_018115615.1 of Pestalotiopsis sp. DP-2020a. Classification (NCBI taxonomy): domain Eukaryota; kingdom Fungi; phylum Ascomycota; class Sordariomycetes; order Amphisphaeriales; family Sporocadaceae; genus Pestalotiopsis; species Pestalotiopsis sp. DP-2020a. The sequence goes on along the minus strand of JACVEI010000062.1, from coordinate 378,225 downwards.
GATCTCAAGCTCGCAGGTGAGCCAACCCTCCGATACACGCCGTAACGACCGGCCTATCACAAAGGGTTGATATGAAGCAATGGCGACCTCGAGACACACTCCACAATACCAAATTACGAAGAGCAGTGGTACAGCAAGTCTATATCGTCTTAGCACAAGTCTAGGTAGTGGATATGGTTGTAGTCTATAGCTTCCCCTTTGTTTTATCATGCGGTGGCCTCATTATGGATTGCTGCGTCATGGAAGCAACAAGCTTTCCGTTCTCGTCCCATAGCCTTCCCTCTGTGTATGTTCTTCCCAAACCTCCTGCTGTAGTTCTCCGTTCTCTCAGGTGCCAGGAGCTCAAGTCTATATCCGATGCAAAGAGGCGCAGGGCAAAGTCCAAAGAGCTGCATGCCGCCGAGTCGTCGAGCCACATGTTACTGTGCCCGAGCGGTAGAAATGAGAGGCCACCGTCAAGTAGAAAGGCAACTGCGGCCACTCTCTCGTCCCTCGTCTTCAGTGGGGCGCGCGTCCGGCTCCAGTCGCCTGACGTCTTGTCGGTAATATCGAGATGATCTTGCGTTGTCTGCTGTTGCTTGTTTGCGCCCATGACGTTCTGCCCTGACACACCCTCGGGGCACAATCTCGTGTCAAAGAAAGCATCTCCCAAGGAAAACGACTTGATGACCTGAGCAGCTACGTCGGCGTCCAGCTGCCCTTTCGAGACGGCCTCCAGCGCCAGATTCTCGAATGACCGACTCTTCTCCGGCCCCGAGTACTGTCGCACTGGCGGGCTGGAGTACGTGAGCATGGCCGGCTCCTCTATTTGAAAGTCGGCCAGCAGCTCCAGACAGATGCGCTTCTGCCCGTCCGGTCTGACCTGGCTCACTTGCACCCGCCGCGTGGCAAAGGTCTTGGTGTCCCGCGAAGAATGAACCGTGCAGTGCAACTTCTCGTCGGTCGACGCCGGTCCCAGAAATTGCCCAACGAGCGAGTACAGCCGGTGTGCCGGGGACACCGTCTTGCAGGCGGCGTGCGCCGCTATGCTCAGGGTGCAGCCTCCGTAGGCAATCGGCAGCACGTTGCCCATGCGCTCGGGCGGGATGTGCGACGCATATTCGCCGGGCTTGATCTCGTCAATGGCCAGCTGCTCTGCCAAGGAGACGACCATTTTCCTACGCTGGATATTGGGTTGAACGGCTTGTAATGACTGCAAAGTATCACGCGCTCTATGCACAAGAAAAGAATGATATATAAAATTCGGCCGAAATATGGAAAACGTAAATGCAAAGGTTAGGAGGACGGCTATGATTTATTAACTCCTCCCTTGTCCACGCATATCCGGCGTTTTGTGGGTCTTTACCGAGGCTCCGTGCGACAGGGACCCACCCAGTCTCAAGTGACCGTCTTTCACAAATACTCTATGGTATAAAGTTCCGGCTCGCCTAGATACCGCACTTGAACCTGGTATATTCTTTTTCAAGCCTGGGCCCTGAGAATAAGTATGATATGTGCGCATGCTGGCTCCGTTGTATGGCTGCAAGATATTCTTTTGGTACTATAACGCAACATCTTTAACCTAGGTACGTACTTACATTACTTATCTAGAGCATCCTACCTTATTAGCGTCGGTTCTTCTGCGACCCCTCTGCAAGTCTCGCCATGTTCTAAGTCTGTTTATATCATCCTGCTTACATGTAGCTTACCATAAATACAAGCCTGATTGGCGATGTCCGGGTGGGAAATAAAAAAAAAGTGATCGTGTCATAAAATCTGACACCTGTATTATCACTAAGGTTAGACCACTAAACTTGAATACCCCGCTGACCCACTGCCTGGGGAAGGAAGGTAAAGCCCGCAATCCAGATTATATACCACATCTCATCTTGACATGGCAGAAGACCACTCTTCGGGTCAGACGGCTGCCTCACTTCTCAGAAGATGGATCAAGAGATGCGATGACTACCACGACCACAAATGCCGAGTTGTACCGATAGCAGAAAGGCCCTCCTGGAAAGTCCCAGACTGGGTCATCGACACCAGGGAGAGCTGTATCGTTGCGGGCGACTCCGTGGCCCAATATGCAGCTCTCAGTTATGTATGGACCTCGCCCTCCAATGAGGACGGCCTAACGGCTCCGGCTCCGACCCTGGAAAGGCTGATGCTCCGATCTGACAACCTGGAAGACTTCAGGCAGCCAGGCTTCTTATCTGCAGAAGTGGTGAAAACGCTGCCGATGGTCGTTCGAGACTCGCTAGAACTGGTCCAAAAGTCCGACGTCCGATACCTCTGGGTGGATTGCCTATGTATCGTTCAGCATACGGAGACCACCAGAGATAGGGTTGACGCCATGAGCGAAATCTACTCTGGGGCCAGGTTCACGATCATCGCAGCCACGACAGGAGGAGGGCTGTCTGGACCGCCCTCTACTGGCGACTCAGTTGCAGATGGCCTCCGGATCCCTCGGCCGTGGTCCTCCCGTCATGCTAGGGAACTTCATGGCTCGCTGCTTGCTTCGCATTGGGCCACACGCGGTTGGACGTTTCAGGAACATTTGCTCTCCAAGAGATCTATTGTTTTTGTTGACGAGACAGTCTTCTGGGACTGTCAATGCTCCGTATGGTCACCCGGCACCAAGGCGTTCGAAGATGGTGACGAGTCAAAAGACAGCATCGGGGGATTATCAGAGCCTGGCCGTGAGAGCCCATCCTTGCTCGTGCTAGCTGAAGACAATCCCAAGATCGATAATAAAGTATCCGGCGAAGACAAGAGGCGCGAAACCCATTCGCAGGCACTCGACTCCCTCTCTGTACCCAATTTCGGGTTGTACATCGAGTTGGTATGTCGCTATAACCATCGCGACCTGACGTATCCCCAGGATGCGCTGCCCGCTTTCTCGGGGGTACTCCATTTCCTGGCGCGGGGCTTCTCCGGAGGTTTTGTCTGCGGGCTACCGGTACTGTTTCTCGACACTGCCCTCCTCTGGCAGCCGCTTCGAAAAGCCAAAAGGAGGTTGGCGACAGACACGGGCAGGAACTTTGCTCCGTCTGCGCCTCTTCCTTCCTGGTCGTGGGTCGGCTGGAAGTGTCTGGTTGATCCAGGAAGCCTGATCAGTGGTCTCGACTATGAAGTAAACGATATCAGGGATGGCAAGTCGTTTGCTCCACGCTCGTCCTTGAAAACCCTGAACCTGGTCGACTGGCACGCAATATCAGGTCAAGATCGCCAAAGCGAGAAGAGATTAGAGGAACATCATTTTCTGGAGAGGCTAAAGAATATGCGTGACGATCTTGATGCCGCGATGCTACCAGAAGGATGGTTCTGCAGATCAGGACTCGAATACTCGTGCACCAAGCAGGCCTTCGAGCAGCGGGCAAAACAGTTCAGGCAGGATCAGAACGAAACAAATGGAACAGAATACTTTCCAGAACCACCCTGCAGGCCTGTTCAATGGTATTTCCATGAAACCCAAAAGGATACACTCTACTACTACCCATTGCCGGTGTGCGATGCTTCACAGATGGGCACAAGTCTCAACAACGCGGCGTTACTATCCTGCACCACGACTATAGCACAATTGAGCGTGCGACGAACCCTCATTTGCAAAGATTTCCACAAGTATTCTGGCGCCCTCCAATTCTTCTCTGGCGTGTTCAAGAAGAAAAAGAGCAGCGCCATGGTTGCTCGGTACCCCGTTGCGACTTCCGTCATTTATAAAGCCAATCCCGAAGTGGAAGACTGTTGTTCCGTCATGACGCTCGAGGATGACCGGGGGCGGTGGGCTGGGTTACTCAGGGTTATGGACGACACGACCGTCGTTGATGCTGGCCAAGCGATCCAGCTTGTTGCTATATCCAAGGGCAGCTCCAGCCGCCGCGAGGCTGCCAGCACATACGAGGCCGTAGTCGACAGCCACGGCTGTTACAGCAATCGCAAAACTTTCCACTATCACTTCGAATCGATCACGAATAGTTGCCAAAGGAACGAAGGAGGTCAGGATGAATTAGCAGACGCGACCCCAAAACACCGACATTCGAAGAGTTTTTGTGCTTCTCAGGTAAGACTGGAAAATAAAGAGAGTGACCTCGACCTTGGGCCATTCTACTCTGGGAGCAGCAGTTGCACATCACTCTCAAATAAGGCTTCAGGCAGTCTTCCGTTGGAGTGGGCTGATGAGACTTATTCTTTTTACAATGTTCTATGGGTAGAGACCAAGGATGGTGTCATGTATAGGAAAGCAGCAGGACGGATATCAGAGGATATCTGGGAGCAGAACTGCGGAGTTCCACAGAAGATCACACTTGGCTAGGATTCAAAATTAGGTACTACATAACTATACACCTACTTGAATGAATATTGTATCTGATCAATAAGGTTTGTGAGGCATGTACGGAGGATGAACCGTGGCTTTTTGCTCCTTTGAAGAGGCGAGTTGTTGATTAACACCTCAATACCACTGACTAGGCAGCCACGGGCTAGTTAGGGACACACATATTTATAATGAAGCATCGATAGCGCTTTCCTTTCCCTGACAGCAACTTTTCTCTACTACCAAGCATTTTCTGTCTCGATCCCATTTCTGCAATCAATCTTCTCCTTGTAATTTGGCTTTTGCAAGCGATACGCATCATGGCCTCACCACCGACTACTTTCCACTGTTTCCGCAAGTTGCCGGCCGAATGCCAGCTGATGATATGGACCTTCTACAGAGACGCCAGATGTGGCACGCGACACTGCTTCTCGGTCGATGGCAATACTCTACTCTACGCAGCTCTGTCCAGTGGCAACTTCTCTCTCTTCGACAATATGGCTGGCGGAGTTGATGGCGTTGACGACTGGACCCAGGCACGACCGTATGAGCCATTCGAGGCTATAAAGCCGGCAAACAAGGCCTTGGTATTGGCTCACTTGGCGCACCCGAGCATCATATTCAAGCACACCAAAGGTTCCATGATGTTCATGCCTGCCCACCTGCGAGATCGGGCAGTCCGCAGGCCGACGGCGCCCTATATCTGGGTCAACTTCACCGAGGACGTCTTCTATTTCGACTGGTGCCACGACAACTCTCCCTCATTTCGATGGTCGCCCTCTTGGTTCCGCGCGCTCCACCCGGGCAGAGACGACCCAGTCCCGCGAGCTCTCAAGAATGACCATTGGCTGTTCAAGGTGCAGAAGCTGGCGCTCAGGGTCGGATCTGGACTGGACTGGGGGCAACTGGAAATCCCAATCCTGAAGCGAATGACGCAACTCAAGTTATTGCAACTAGTTATTCACATAGACTGCAGCGAATTCGCAAGAACTTGGAAGGCGGACCAAACCGTAGGAGCCTGGGACGCGGAGGCTCGCTGGCCGGACGATGTCTTCATCCCGCACCAGCAACTGACAGGATGGATATTGCGTCTGTGGCCGCACCTGACGCACAAATGCATTCAGAATTATGGCATGTACGGCGACGATCAGATTGGCATGGATGACAGAAAACACGAGCAGAGGCGGTACGCTTTGCGTCCGAATTGAGGACGCCGGGAATTTCTGCCAAGATTGATCTTGTTTTACATATATGCTAACAATGTCACAAATCCGAGATGGGAATACAAAATGCGGACAAATCTTCAACAGACAGAAAGAAGTTCAGGAGTACCTGCTCTACTTACGCGATCCGTCCCAGCGACCGAGGCGCAGCGTGACCTTGTTATACACCGCCACGGTCGTATCGCAGAGCCCTCCGAGCTCCTTGGCCACCACGAAGATGTCTTCCACCTGCGCGAACCGCTCAACCTGCTCCGTCTTCTTCCTGAGGTCCGCGACCATGTGATTTGCGGTGGCGAACATGGGCGTGTCCACGGGCTCGAAGATGTCCCAGACGTTCTCCTGGACGCAGGCGGCCCGGGCCAGCATCTGCAATACCTGTTTGTCCATGCCGGCGCCGTACCGGCTCCTGAGGGTCCCGCAGACCTGCTTGAGCTCCACGATGGGCACGAAGAGGTAGCAAAAAGTGGCCCACGACATGGCAATGTCGTCCCAGCTGTCTTTCAGCGCACCCTTGCGGCGGTCGGCCAGGCGTTCAAAGAGGCATTCGGCCAGCTTTCTTCTCATGGCTGCATCCACGTCCTTCATGGCCTCTTCCTTGCCCAGTGCCGCGATGAGACCAAGTGCAGACATAGGTATCGCTGTCTGGCAATCGGCGCACTTCTTCGTCTTGATGTTCAGCGGTATTCCAGATACCACTGTGTTGAGTCTGCTGTTCATCGTCTCATGCTTGCAGGCGTAGGCCGCTGCCTTGGCCTTGCCGGCGCGCACCGAGCTCACTGAGCGTACGGAGGCTGCAGATCCTCTTCGAGAGAGCATGTTGGATTGGGTGTTAGGGAACGGGGAATTGCAATATTCCATGGATAGGATGTACTTGTTTGTATGTTTGTGTGCTTAACTCACTGTTTTCTCTGGTCTGAATTTATGTCTTGGTCTGAGGAATGATCTATGAGTATTCCATCTTGTCACTTTATATACCCGACACGAGAGAACAAGGCTTATTGTCTTCGATTGTAACAAGATCTGTGGCGGCTAAACAAGAGACAATGATACCAGGTCGCGTATTGTCACCTCCACCTTGGAAATGTTTCATCCTTTGTGGCCACGTGAAAGGCTGTCAATGACACATGGCATCGAGAGCCACGACTTGACAACAAGATATGCTGACGCACAGAACCCCGAGAACGCCAACAGGCGCATGCTGCGATCAATCATGACCGCTGAGTAGGAGGCACCATCGGCTTCTCCCCCAAATCCTCGCCAAACTCCTTGCCGCCGACGAACAGCGGCTGGATGTCCTGGAGGACAAACATCATGCGCGCCCACTCGGTCTCGGACGTGTTGATCCACTGGTGCTGGGTGGCGCGCTGGACGGCGACGTCGCCCCTCCTCATGAGGTGGCGCTCGCCCGAGTCGAGGACCATCTCGACGGCGCCCTCGAGCACGATGCCGTAGTCGAGGCTCTGGGTGCGGTGCATGTCGCACTGGAACCCGGGGGCGAAGTCCACGCAGCGCAGCACCGAGCCGCCCGGGTTGACTAGACTCATGGGCCGGCCCGGCGCCGTCGTCTTCTTGTGCGCGGCCAGGTCCGCGTCCCCGTTCAGGTCCGGCGGCGACTGCGACGTCGTGTACACGACGCTGAAGCCCATGTCCCCGTTGGCCAGGCGCGTCCACCGGAAGTCGTCGTGCTCGGCCACGACGGCCTTGCCCGCGTCGTTGTGGCCCGTGTAGAACTGGTGCAGCTGGGGAAGGTTGGACACCGGTCCCTGATCTCCGTTCATGATGGCTTCTTGTAAGTTGGGGATTTGTATAGATAGGTATAGTGGGCTAGCGATTATAGTCAACCAAGCTGCTGGTAGTCTATGAGGTTAAATGTTTTCCAGAGAAGAGGCCAACATGGCTTTCTGGCAGATTCAATGCTCACTCCTCGAGATTACCCCACACCTGACCGCCGAGTGTCACTTTCCTTCTTGTGCGATTATAGTCTCACGTTGCAGGTGTCTTGACGAATAGGATATGCTATTCAGCCACCATGCATCGCTAGCGCTGCTATGCGAGCCCGAAAGGTTCGGAGCACCTATCATGACGGATGAGTTCGAAGCACTCGCATGACTGTAATGATAGACTTTGTGCCGAGTTTCAGGATTGACAGTTCCAGGGCCGTCGTGACTGAATTATTATATTAGGGGTATACTCAGCATTTCAAGAGACCAGTGTGCCATGCTTGATTTTCTCCTGTGTAAAGTTGCACCCAAAGACTGGGCCATAACGTATTTGCTTAGGAGGAGAAGACGGAGCCGCCCTCGTCCAGTCGCTTGGCCTCCTGCCTTAGGTAATCCGCCTTGAACCTCCTGTATGCTGTCTCGATCCTCTTCTTCCTCTGGGGGTCACTAGCAATAGTCCGAGCTGCGGACCAGGTGCCGAGCAGGAATCCCAACTCTCCGCCGACGATTGTGCCTCCCAGGCCAAAGAAGATGTACGTGGCCCAGTCTCCCAGACGCGTCGGCCTGAGGTATGGTGTGATGTCTGGGACAGATTCTACAACGTGATATTAGCAAGACGTAAACATGGTCCAGAGATGAGGTGTCGCGCGTACCTGTCCTGCCGCCGGCAAAGACGACGTGGGTGGGCTTCTCGGTGGCCCGGAAGGCGTTGAACATGCCCACGCGGGCCTTTCTCAGGCGGAACGCCGCGTAGACGCCCAGGCCCAGGCCGACGATGGTGCCAATGGCGGCCGGCACCGAGACCTTTCCGGCGGCCTTCTCGAGAACCTCGCGGTCCGACGGCTCGAGGTCATGCTTCATGTGCTCCTCGGCCAATTTGGCGAGGTCCTCACTGTAACGGTCAATTAGCATCTTTGCCGCTTCATGACTTATCCTCGCGCTCATTGCCTTCGATGTCGATGAGGGAACTGGGGGAAGCTCGGCACGCTGAGCTTGACAAACAGGACTACAAGACTTACTGCTCGGGGGACTTGCGGAAAGCGGCGAAAGACATGTTTCTTTTGTTGGTGAACGAGACTGGGTGTCTTGGGTTACAGAGTAAGTGATCTGAATGGTTCTTGAAAAGTCAGAAACTATTACATGTTCAGCTTTTTACGTACCGTTTGGTGATGGAAAACCATCGTGGCTAGAACCGAGCTTGCCTTTGCTGATGACGTCACCGGCACGACATCAACCATACACACAGTCGCGTACCAGGGTGAGCATCAAAAATAAAAATAAAAATAAAAAATAAAAAAAACCAGCTTAAAATTGCGTTTCAATGCAGACCAAAGTCAGCAGTTTTTGTAGCATGTGCTTTTATGTCTGTCTCCCCCAAAGAGACAATTGTGCCGGTCAATCCAGCGGAAACATCCGCCGATCACGAAGTTTCATCATCATACAGGTGATATCCTACAATCAACAAGCACAAATGGGTCACAAGAGGCTCATGAACAGAGGCGGTGCGAAAAAAGGAGGGCCTCCATGATTATAGAATTGTATTGAGTCGTGGTCTCCCTATGAGCCATCGGAACGTTGACCGAAAGTCGGGTGCCTCTTGATCTTTTTCGGGCGCTCAGCACTGATGCTGGACTCGACCTTTCCTACGTCGCTCAGCGGGTCGACCTGGGCTATCACGTAGCTGTCCTTGTAATGGGCGTTCTGGTAGGTCGGCTTGACCTCCTTCAACTCCAAGTTCTCCACGCTATATTCCACGCAGAAGGTCGCCCACGCCGTCAGCACGCTCGAAGGCCGGGCGCCGGCCTCGAGCTCGTCGAGCGACGTGATCTTGTGCAGCCTCTCGAAGGGGGATCTGCTGTCGTGGGTCTCGTCGATGGAGGAGAAGCGGTGGTTCCGCTCAATCTTGATCTCCCGGGTGATGAAGATGCGGTCCAGGCTCGAGGTCAGGACGGGCCAGAAGACGGGCACGGACGCGCAGATGATGGCCATGTCTACCTCGAGATTCGCGAGCAGGACGCTGATCGGGCCGTACCACGTCGGGTCGAGCGTAGGGTAGGTCGCGGCCTTGTGCTCGACAATGGTCACCACTCGCCAGATGGCAAGACCGTTGGCGCTGTGTCTATAAGTCAGCAACAATACGCCTAAGGGAGTACTACTCGTGTGCGACTTACATTCCTCCCATGGTCAGGAGCCCCAAGAGTCCCAACTTCTCCTTGAGGCCTGTGCCAGATTTGAAATATAGATGCACCGGGATCGCAAGGATTATGATATCGAGGAACATGTTGCTGTATGTGGCGCTAGAATATGTCGCGTAGAATCCGTCGGAATCTGTAGAGCCATAACCGTAACAAGACCCCTCCTCGCCGAAGTTGAGATCCCAATAGGCGTGCGGTGGAAAACACGGGAAGAATGCCATCTGAATATCTCAAGCACGTTAGCCAATATTGTGAGGCAGCGTGTCCCACATGCGAATGGAACAGAGGATCCGACAAAAAGAAATTCTTGGAGTACTTACAAACGTGTAAGCGGTCCCCCAGAGCGCCGTGATGACCGTAACAAGTACGCAAAGAGGCCGCACGGGCTTCTCCTTGAACATCCTCAAATATTGGAATAATAAAGCCAGTTTTACCAGCGTTGTCGACAATGCGTAGAATGCATTAGCGACGTAGAACAACTGTTCAGTGAAGTGTTAGCAAATACAAAAGAAGCATGGCCGTTGGGTGGGATCACTTACCACCATGTGGTGTTCGATTTCCGTCATTGAAAGTAATATAAAGTGCTGGCCAAATCCAGTTTGTGTAGCTGATGTGACATTAGATCGTGCTACTTCGAAGCCGCGCGGGAGGCGCTCATACAGAGACATATACATGTTGTACCGACAGTGCCGGACACCTGTGAGAGATCAGCTTTAAAGGCCAAGGCACACGAGGGCCAATATTCACTCGAGAACATACCAATGTGAGAAAAACAAATAGGTCATCCCATCCTGGGGACTTGACCACTCTAAATCGGGCGAAGAGACGCAGAAGAACACAGATTAAAGCAAGACCCTGCACTTTTAAGTCAGTTCCCATTTTCTCCTCGAGGCTTCGGGTCCATGTTGGCATACCCACGACGTGCTCAACGTTGCGATGAGCACCGCAGGCTCGTTCCATGCCGGCTTGGGCTCATGGAGGTTGTTGGATTTGCCGAGAAGATCGAGCAGGCTGTGTTCCTGTTGTCCCATACTGACTACCGAGAGCCGATACTCTGTCGGGACTACTCGACCATTACTCTATTATTGTCTTTATTTTTGTCGAGAAAAACAAACGGCAAGTGGGAGTCGCCAGCGCCCCGACCCCGTGTTCAGTTGAGGGAGGTGTGCAGATTTTATCAACGACCTTCACACAATGAGCAAGGAGTGCCTAGCGACCGATAGCGTTTGTTTCATGGGGGCGATCATGGGGCGAATGAAAAAAAAAAACCCCCAGAGGCTGTCGACCTACAGGACCAAGGCGATTGAAACAACACTGAGCCGGCAACGTCGCTGGGCACGCTGCTGGTGACGATTAACGGACGAAATTGCGTCGGAACCAAGTAGAGCGCCTTAACCACAAGACCAGAGGCAATCCGGCGTAAAGCCATGGGAGCAGATCTCGAGGCTAGATTGCAATGAGGGATGGCTCGTCGTGGGGAGCGCCCAAGAGTCCAGCCCTGAGTAATCCTGGAGGATCGATCCGTCGGTGCACTAGTCTGTCGAGTAGTCTGGCAAAGGGCAAATGTCTCCTGCGCTTGGCGCCAATCACGATCAGTTAATATCTCCAATCTGATATTTCCCGGTGGGTTCCTGCTCCTATACAGTAGTATCTAGTATCTAGATGTCTCCACTGATACTCGTGGGTCGGTGTATTACCTTAGTCCAGCAGCTTCGCCGAAATAGCGTGCTTAGTCGGGAGAGCCCCGATCTGCGTCGAGCTCGGCCAACGACTCCATGAAAATATGGCAAGCTGAAAGGTCGAGCAGATCCAGCACTACAGGTGAACAACAACTTTGTCTCAGCTTGAACTCGTGACGCTACGAGGTCGGGTACGTGCAATCGCTAACCTTTAGTAGAGCCCAAACTCAGACGTACAACCATATCCTGACTTCTAGAAAGATCATTACGTATAAGATACTACCCAGATTCTTCATCAGCTAGAAGCCCGATATCATTGTTTCTTTTATATCATTGCGATACACTGAAGCACACTGACTACAAGAATACAGCAATTCTTCTCCACCCTGGATCGCGGAATCAACCAAGTCTCTGTCCCGCAGAACCACACGGAAAATCATCCGAAGATCTGATATCCGAGAGAACAATGTTCAGAATACGAATACTACTGATATATGGAGATGCGTCGGCGGTTATGGTCCCGCAGGAACGTGCATTGTGGACTCGATGTCAAGGGGCTCGGAGAATATACAAGCTAACGGCAGTTGCGCGCAACGCGCGCAACTACCTCCGCTTGCAAGATACCGTCCCTCTGGAAATCAAAAGATCCGTCCCTCTGGCAGCCAAAAGATCCATCCCTCTGGCAGTCAAAAGATCCGTTTTCCTGGTAGTGCTGGATTTTGGAAGTTTGGTCCAAAATCTGGTCTTATAGTAATATGGCGTTGTAGGTCCAAAGTCACCGCTCGGGTGAAAGAATAAAATAAAAATACGAATATAAACTCGATCAGAACCAAACAAAAACAAATTAAAAATAATTATTATATAATATTATATCTTAAATATATTTATAATCGAACAAAAACTAAAAAAAAAATATTATACCGGTACAAACTAAAATTATCGTCTTCGAAAAATTATAACGAAAATATCTAATAAGCTACCAGCGCCACGCCAAGCTTTGTGGCCGTATACCGCCGTTAGAAAAGAGTAAGATCCTTGCTGATGTTTATCGCTTTTTTCCCCCGTTCTACTTATATACGTAATGCGACGAACGGTGATGAGGCGCACTTTCGAACAACTGACTACCGCGAGTACGTTTTAAATCGCTGCCCTTGTGAGTCGAGACACCGACTACAAGCGCCGCGATCAGACCTCTGTCACTTGGGCAGTAGACCAGATTAGTACTAAAGAACTATCCCTCCAGGTTGTCAAAATTGTCTCTAGCTCCCTGATCCTGCCACCTGGCAGCGTCATATCTACCGACCCCGATCGGTCGTTCCAAGCTTGACATGAACACAATATGGGGTTGAGGCCCGGAAATGCAATTTAGGGGTCCTCGGAGCAGTGACACCAGGCTGACCCCATACGTTCGTTGAAACCACAAGTTCGGGTCGCGACGTGGTGGCGTCGGCCGATTGAATGAAATGATAATAGTCAATACAGTACGCAGGACGACATATGATCAGTGCTCAAAACAATCTAGAGTATTCTTTGAGGCAGTGGAACCTACAATCTATTTAATAAACTCTCAAATAGGTATATGTGGTCAGCATTTCACCGAATCATCTCGACGTGCAACAACGTGGAACGAGATAGTGCTGACAGTGTTTGAGCCACAACGAAAAGCTTGTTTCTTCCACTCTAGAACCCAAGTTTGTTGGCACCAGGCCCTGACTACCTAACATCCGCGGCACGAGGCTCGTGTGATTGACGAACCTGTTAGGTTTTCTCCCCGACTAGCAACAAGATCGATACCAAGTGACAGGACCTGTGCACATAAGAATTGACATCTGCTAGCCACCACCCTCTGTTTTCAATAATACATAACCTTTGACCGCGAAATGGTATTTCTATACAAAAAATGTCAGAAATAGGACTAATAGCAAAAAATAGTACTGGTTGCTTTAGATTTTATTTTTCGAATTATTCTTGTCGTTGTTCGTTCCCTCAAAGTTGAAATTAAGGGCTGGTGGCGTGGTCCAAGTGCACAAGCTTACGTGCAACGCTCCTGGTGAACGGAACGGCTCGAACTAGTTTCTACTTGCGACGACAAGTCTGGGCGCCGGCTGTACGCCAGAGCTCCAAGTTCTGCACTAACTTGTAGGTCTGGCGCTTTGGGACGGGAATGGTATGGGGCCACCCTAGCCCTGCGTTAGTTCTTCATTGCATTCCTGTTTTGGCTGCAGTTGTTTTTTTCTGGGCCGCTCAGATATGTTCCAACTTTCTTCGAATGGTGAACTTCTGGCCCATCGGAATAGACACCCGGCGAAGATGGCCACGTCGTTCCGTACTTCCGCGGCCGAGCCTTGACTCGCCCGAGACATTTATATGGTCACAACCGCCAGCTAATATCTATAACGACCAGCATCATCCTTAATTATACTTGCCTCACAGACTCTATGGTATCGGCAATTTATGGCAGTTGTGAAATGAGGAATGGACGATAGCGCTTTTGTCTATGAAGTGCAAATCTTGGAGGTTGCGTGATCAGCTGGATCTTTTTGAATCAGCACTCGGACTCTCGCCATTATTTTAGTAAGTACATGAGTGAAAAGGAGTTGATCGCCGATAACGACTATTCCGAGCCAGTGTGATGAATACGAAAACGAAAAATTGGTCGAGGTCAGTTGAACTACAGACACGGACGTGAGGTAGGGATTTAGGTGATCGTCCATGAACAAGACGAATGACTTTCGCTTTGTCACAGGAGTCTACGCTTGAAGGAAACCCTCTTGTTGACCACCTATTTTTTGTCCTGGTCCGAGAGTCCAGAGCGAACGCCACAGTCCGAGTGATATGAGTCGCAAGATATAGAGGAATACATACGTCAATCTAAGGGGCAGACCTATTTCTTGTCCTAAATTTAGAAACGAATACGAGGGACCATGTTACAAAAGTCACAGCACAACTCTCGAAGAATCATTGCCTTCAAGGGTACGGAGTGGCAAGGGATACCTATCTGGGTACGTTCTGATACCGACACTTGTACCTAGGTATGGAAGAAATTATCCTCTTATATCGTGTGCTTATCTGTGAGTATTCAATATGCCTAGACTCTCCCGGAGTTGGCTTCCGTAGTCCGGCCTTCCCCCTAAACAGTCTTGAGTCCCGCATTTGCAACAAAACCCAGTGTCCATACGGTCGGCTTGCAATGAATGGCTATCTTGCGGCAGAGGGTAATGGCATGAGTCGGATTTGGGAATTCCTGCCAAACATAGAGGAAAGGAATGTACGGCAGAAGTGCTTTTTGACGGCATAGTTATTTGATACTCCCAGCAACCACCCAATTTTACCGCAGAACAGGCAATCTTGCCACCAAAATCCAGGCCCTGTTGACCGCAAGTCAATCGAAAGCACTTACAATTAGCACTCAGCAATACGCCGGTACAAGTAAAGGCGACTACCGAGTTGGGTTGCAATTAGAAGGGAAGCTGCAATATAAGGTGCTTACAGGACCCGGGCTTAAGATTGTGTGTGCATGACCTGTGAACTATGTCCACAAGACCCCAACCGCAATTTGAGTGACCGGTTCTGCCGTGTCCTTGATTTCTATGACGAATGATGTTATGAATATCCATTGTTGAGATTCGATTCATCTAATATTCTCTTACGTAGAAATCCCGTGTCAAAGTCCTCTAGATAGTCAAAGTGAAAGAGTTACCAGAGTCTAAACACTATTCGTGTGCTCCCAAAACGATACAAATGTAAAAGTTCCAAACGCTAGCCGCCAAGCCTATTCGTATGTGACCATCCCAATACGCCTTTTATATACACAATGAGAGACACCGTTTACACGGCTGAACGAGCATTGCTCTGATCAGCCTTGGGCGCGCCCTTGTCCTTCTTCCCGTCGATACTCCCCAGCCAGTTGAAGGGGTCGTACAGCCTCATCGCCCACGATCTCTTGCCGTTCTCATCTCTCCGTCCGCGCGGGCCGTCCATCAGCCCGAACGGGTCGCACACGGTCATCAGCCACGACCGGCTGTCCTCGGCCCCGTAGTCGCCCATGACCTCGGTCACGCCGTCCCGCTCGAGGTAGACGTTCCGGTCGGTCGGCAGGTACCGGCCCGGGTGGAAGACGTTCCAGAGGACCGAGTTGGCCAGCATGACGGCCGCCTCGAACACCCAAAAGTACCACTCGTTCCGGAGCAGGGGGCTGAGCTGGGCCGGGCCCGTGACGGCCGCCGTGCTGGTGTCCGACAGGACAAAGTACTCGACGGTGCGGTAGACGGTCCGGACGAGGATCAGGGCCGTGCTGGCGTAGAGGACGCGGAGCGGCGTCCGGACGTTGCGGCCCAGGACGCCGGCGCGCTTGCACCGGCGGTAGAAGACGGTGGCCAGTAGGGCAAAGACGGCGACGACCACGAGCTGCAGGATCAGCGAGGCGCGCATCAGGTCGTGGCCGAGGACGATGTACTGCCGAGGCAGGAAGGTGTTGGCGGAGTACGAGGCGCCGATGGCGTTGAGCACCTCGACGAGGGTGGAGAGGAACCCAAACGTGGTGAGCACCCGGCCGGGATGCAGAGGCGAGAGGTAATGAACGTAGTACAGCGTCCGACCGAGCACGTGATAATTCGCGAGCTCAAGTAAGGGTCTGTGATACCACATGGTCAGTCCCCGCAGATTATCGTGGCAGTTGGGACCTCCTTACGGTGCAAAATAGAGGAAGCAGGTGCTCGCAATATAAATGTTTATATTGTCCCTGGTGAAGTCATAGTGGAAGGCTCCGACTTCTCGCAGTGTGAAGCCGATCGCAAACATGAGAGCGCAGAATGGATGGAGGACGGTCCATTTCCAGGCCTTGTAGCGACTAATAGTAATATCTGATGAGCTTTTGGATCGGAATTGGAATCGCAGTCAGTTGATTTGATACTTACGTGCTTTGCCAGGCGTGCACGGCAGCGACTATCAAGAAGGCCGCTGCGAAAGCGACCGGGGCCCCTTTGTTTGGGACATATACGTAAATGCTTTCTGTGAAACTGAAGCGTCAATTATGCCTCTATGGCTTTATAGCAGGAGAGGAGAGAAGCCGTACCCAGTGTTATACTCGACATGTTGATGCAATAAATGATTAATCGGGAGTCAAGATGAATTCCCCAATGTTGATGAAGATGAGTGTGTGAAACCCTCTCTCGTCTGCTGGGTATGCGTTCCTTTTTAAAATCATCTTCACATTCCAATGTCTTCACCAAAATATGGCCATTTTGGGATATCACAGGTAACTATGTACCTAGACGTAGTGAGCGATCCTGAGCCATCGTGGCGTAGTGTAAGGCTGAAAGTGCCCTGCTATATTTTACCATCACCGCGGTGCCAGCTAGAGTCGCTAAAAAGCTTGTGCTGCAACGCTCAGGATGGGTTGCGATGCCATTCGACAGAGGAACGAGCGGTGCAATCAACGCTTCGGGCTGTGATCCATCGTTGAACTCTGCCAAGGCAGATCAACAGATCATCTTCTGGGGCCGGGACACCAATGTGATAGATCTAAACCCCATTCGGAGAAATCTGTGGCCAAGACTTTTTTTATGGCTGCGGCGCAGTCCAGTAACTCCAGTTTATTAGCGAATACTAGGTTGCCGCCTTTCTGACCTGCATATACTGCTGCAGTCTTACATGGCTAGGATCCGCCCGACGTCAACGGCGGCGGCCACGACGAGAAAGGAAATATAAAGTCACATTTGCTTTGCTGTTTCTCCTGAACACCACTAACGTCATGCCCATTCCCGACGTAGGTTGTACACCCACTCTATCGTCATGGCCGGACTAAATTCAACGTCCACGGATGCCTTGGCGATGGCACCACCGTTTCCCCAAGGCCGCCCGTCGACGGTTGCGCCTAGGGATGTCGGACAGCAACAGCAAGATCAGATACCAGTCAGGGACAAGCGGCACTGCTGGGAGTGCATGCGCCGCCGACTGGTGTGCGACTCCGCGCCCGGCGCATGCAACAAGTGCAAGATCAGGGGCGTAGTGTGTCCCGGCTACGACGACAAGAAGCCCTTGAGGTGGCTCACGCCTGGCAAGGTCTTGTCGAAGCCTCGTCGCCCCAAGAATGCTGCTGCCGCGGGCGATGCCGCCAGCGTGACGTCTTTGGTGCCGAGGGCGACCTCGCAAAAGAAGAAGACGACGAAGAGCAAGCCCAGAGATGAATCGCAGACGGCCAAGTCCGCGACTCCAGCTATACACCTAGAGCAGAGTGCCGTAGAGAGGTATCAGTTGCACAGGTCTGATGTATCCGATATCGTGCAGGCCGTTGCATTCTGTATGTCCAACCTAAACCTTGCTGCATGCCAAGATGCTACGCACCATGATATTGGTGTTCTTCTATTGATATTGACCGCATGTATCCATAGACAACAATTCGATATATCCAGCTTGGGACTCTACCCGCGAGATCACGTCGATCAACTGGATAATACCTCTACCCCTAGACGTACTGCACGGCGTGGAGCCGGCCATTGCGCACAGCTTGACTTTCTGTACCCTGTCGTACCGAATGACCCAACTGTCAGGACCGGGCGGCTATACCGAAGATGAACGGCTGGCTATATCGACCAAGATGTACTACCACAGGTGAGCAAAGCCCATTTATTAGGTTTTCGTCACCGCCCTGCATAGATCGGCTGCAAGGGCGGCACGTGGCTAAGCGGCTCGGCATGCTTCTTCCTTTCATGGGACCACTCTCAGATGAACACCCGGATGAGTGCCCTGAAAAGGATTAGACTGGCTGACTGATTCGTGACTTGTCTAGGGATATCGCCGTACGGGCTCTCAGCCAAGCCCTCAATGATCCCAAACGGCAGTCGGACATTGTGACACTGACTGCCGTTTTTCTCTTCATGGTGGTCGACGTAAGTAATACCATGTCTGTCGTTTATAACTCCTACCAACCGGTTTCTCCCAACTCGTCACTATATAGAGATAGGACCAAGAGATTTTGTGATTAACCAATGACGGATCAGATCTCACAAGCAAAAATCAACTGGCGCCACCATTATGATGGCCTCTCGACGATCATCCGGATACGAGGCGGCATTACCACGAATCTCTTGCCGGATCCATACCACACCATTGTGCTTTCATACTACTTCGTGTAAGTCAATTCCGACCAGCAGCGTTCCTCGTTGAAATCCACTCTTTTTTCATCACAAAGCATATCTGTACTGATTTTCTTTGTGTCCCAGAACCGGCGTTATCGGAAACACTACCAGCCCGGCCCACGACCTCGCCGAGCCGTCCATGTTCATCGACAACATGGACATGATGGCCAAGCACTACGGCGACGGGCGCTTGCCGACACTCATGTGCCCGCCCGAGATATTCCTGAGCATCGCCCGGATCAACGCCCTGCGCGCCGAGGCGGCGCACCCTTTGCCGTCGACGGTGCAGACCCTCAAGGCCCGGGCACAGGACTTACTGCAGGCGCTCGACACGCGCTTCCGCGCCGACGCGTGGGCCGCCTCGTTCCCCAGCGGCAGCGACACCGACAACTTCCTGCTCCTCGGCCGGATCTACCAGTCCGCCGCCGTGGTGTTCTGCGTGTCGTCGCTGCAGAGCGTGCGCGTGCTGCCGCGCTCCCCGGCCGTGCAGGCGTGCAAGGCCAGACACCACGGACAGCTGCTGCGAGACCTTCAGGAAGGGCTGTGCCGGCGGTCGGCCAGGTTCCGGGACGTGCTGACAAAGTGTATCATGTGGCCGCTGCTGATCTGTGGTACCGGGCTCTACGGCGGCCGCCGGGAGGAACGGTCGTTTATAGAGAGGGAGCTCGAGAGCATGTCGCTGGTTATTGGTTCATACCTGCCAGTCTATGGTCTGTCCTTGATCAAGCGGTTCTGGCAGTCGTATGAGCTGGAGTGGGATGAGTGTTTCGATACACCACGAGCATTTGTCACCTGAGCAGACTTGGCGCAGGGCAGCCATGCAGTCTAGTGTCTAGTAAGTTGGCCTAGTGTGAAGTCGTAAGAACAAACCGATTATAGTCGAAATTTTACGTATAGAGTATATAATACACTATTTTTAACCTGATCTTTTGTCCGATGGTCTATTACAATCGCATGAAGTCAGGAATCTTTTGAGGGACAATCGTCTGGATTACTATGGCCTATAGATTTCTGAGCTAGAAATCAACATAAAAAGGAGAAAAAGGAAGGCGGACTTAGTGCAATCGTCACTTTTCACCTTGTCGGTTCATTCTTACGAAGCCCATGACCAATACAACGTGAGATGCGGCCCGAGTGACCGCCCGTCCCTCAAAGTCGACGGTAAATGGCACCAACTCGCTGCGGCCGGACCCGTGGGCATCTTCAAGGCCAAGGAGAACCTGCACAGCCTTGAGGATGTCCTGCCCGGGCTAAATTACTTGTCAGTCAACAACGGTGATCAAGCGCCCCCATGCTGCTGCCGGTGCGGACGAGGATGGCTCACGTCCGGCGCCGCCAGGCTCCTTGGGCGGCGAGAGATCAAACGCGCTCAATGATTCCTTGGTTGATCGGACTCCTTACAGACCAAACTTGTTACCAGCCAGGCTCGCAGATGACTATTCTGAAGTCTGGTCGGAACTGAGCCACAAAACCCAGATTTGACCAAGACAAATGTGAAGCTGGAATCGCCGCCGTGGCTTGACGCAAGTGTCCATCCAGAAACACTCTCTCTGGCGCAAGGACTTGTGGCTTGCGTCTCCCTATTTCCGGGGCTCCCTTTTGACTTTGTTGTTTGCTATTTGAAGGTCCATGAACCGCGTGTCTTGGCCAGCCACGATCGAAGGGATAGGTATTCGTTGGCACTCAGCCGGGAACCAAAGTTTCAGAGGCCGTTCCGGAAGGCTTCCGGCTGAGCTTGCTGGCGTGTTATACTATTCCATGCTGAAGGACGCATTGCTTTCGAGAGTGGAGAGCATCCATCAAGGTTGCACTCGGTCCACCTGACAGCACGACCATGGTGATCAAGGATTGGTTTTACAAGAACCAATCCATCTTGGCACGATAAACAACAATGTTTACATGCCGGCCTGAGGTCCAAGTCGCAGCATCGTGGGGAACGCGGCTTGCCGATGGACAGAGTCGGTGAGGTCCAGAGGGCCGGGGCATCGGAGGGCGGTGTATTGCTGTACGGGGCGGATCATGTCTTTTCACTAGTTTCTACGCTGCTTGCATCATAGTCAGGGGGGCCTTCTCGGGCAGCGGAGTTCACGAGGGTTTCTCTCTGCATGCAGCGATACGTTGTTCCCTCGGGGGAGCGGCTATACCGTCTGCGAAGCGGTATGATATGTGCAGTTGCGGGATAGCCCAGACTCGCCTGCAATGGCCCAAGTGACTACTACATACATCGTACAACTCACCAAGTCGTGCGAGTTGTGGATATGGGTCGACAGTCTGGACTCTGCGCAGACCAGACCTGTGATATGTCGACTGTTAGACATGCATGATGCCTCGCGGCAGACCCCAGCTTATGAAGCATCTGAATGCCATAGCTCCCAGCTCGGGCTGCCATTCTCTGTGTGTTTGAAGGATCACGATCGAGAGGCTGGGCCGGGGAGGCACGGATCCGCGCCTGGCGGCTGGCTTCTGCAGCTGCTCTGCTTCCTTGCTGGTGAACGGACTCGCGTTCGTGCTTCAACGCCAGAGCACACGCACCACCGCACACGCAGCCCACGGGAGAGCGCGAAGCAACGAACGATGGAGAGAAAGACGGGTTGAAACCGAAGCCGCTCTCCGGGTTGGGGTCCCGGGTGCGCCGCGTGCGTCCGTGCCAAGGATCGTCACGTTCGGGCGGCATCTTTCTTTCTGATTGAACCAGAGGGAACAAAGTGGAGCAACCGTTCGTGTGTGAACCCACCCTTCGTTGGTTTGTTCAAGGCTCCCCCTGAGCTTGAGCTGAGGCCGCTTGGCCGCCTGACGATGAAACACACAGTTTCGTACCTTGCGTAATTGGTGATCCAGCCCAGATCTAGCATCTCGGAAACCTTGTACATAGGCGGCAGAAAACGGTTATCAGGGATGAGAAAGTATGAGCACGTAGGTAGACAGGGCTCGGGAAATCTAATGGAATCCACGTCGCACTCGTGTTGATTAATCTTTCGCCACGGCGCTATGCGGTTCATGGCATGTCGAGAGTCCAAAAAAGTATCAAGGCAGCAAGATGGCAAGATAGCATTCCGCATCGCAGCACGTGCTTTTGGGGACTCGGGGAGAGGTAATGCAGCAGCAGCATTTCCTCCAATGCTCTGCCAATCTCTCCCTCGGAGCCTAACGAGGGAGTTCCCCTATTTTGCCTACATCACTGTTGCAAAAAGAGAGTCTAGAGGCGGCTGGTGGACCGTTTTTGGCGCATGCCGAGCTCGGTAAAATCGTCAATTCGTATCATTCTGGAACCGCAGCGTAGCATCCCCACGAGGGGATCCACCGCCCAGGGGATGAGGGTCCCCATTAGTCCCTCACCAGATCCCCCAATCCAGAATCCAGATGATGAATATTCCAGAACGTCAAGTCAGGAACTGGCGAAGACTGGGTAGGTACGGTAGGGGTCCTCTTTTGGCTGCTATCGGACGGGTGGTGCGAATTTCGAAACTCGTAATTTATTCCGGAATGACGAAGTCCTGACGACGGCTCATGGGAAAATTAATGAGCGTCTCGGCTGTCGTTTCTGGAAGAATGGATGGCGGGGAGGAGGAGCTGATATGCCAGTCGTCTCCAGCCTTTTGCCTTCTGGACATATCGGAAACCTTTCCCAGCACGTCAAGCAGAAAGCAGCAGCAGCGACCCCTCCGGAAGGGCGTTTGAGGTTTCCATGTGCCTCCGTGTGCTCCGCGGGGAAGACCGCAAAGACCTTCCGCTGGGCCTCCCCCGTCGTCCGCTGGGCTTGGCTCTGGGAGACTGTCATGGCGGTCTGCTGAAGAGCCCCAGGAGCTCAGTCCTCTTGATAGTCATGGCGATGCTCGTTTGGGTCGCGATCTGGGGCGGCTATATGCGATGCGGCTTTTTACTTATGACCTATCTACCATATCTACAGGGTTGGCGATTAAACGATTGCACACAAACGAATGGATTCTAAGCGGGTCGAGTTCTCTCGCGATTTCATCATTGCCAAGGTTTGATTGCAAGCCGGACGACGGATGTTCGGGCTGCAAATCAGTATGCGATTCCGACAGTGAGAGAGCCGTTATACGAGACTGGTGCGAGCCGAATGGAAGAGGCACGGTGCAGCGCAAGCGTTGGAAACTTGGGGCTACGGTAGTAGGTTGAAAATAGACGAAGGCCGAGAGCCAGCCCGTCAACTCGGAACGGCTGGCGTAAGCAATCATCTGGAACACAGCCAGCACCAAACTGCATCTTTCATCATTCATCAGCACCAGAGCCGACCATGATCGACATAGGGGTTCGTCTGGCTGGGCACCCTTGAACAGGCCCCCTCGTCTGATGATCATATGCTGGGCTTCCTCCCCCACGAGTGCCCCGAAATAGAGTATCCGAGTAGTAGTATATTCAAAATTATTACAGATTATCATCTTGGTTATCGTTCTGGAAAATCATTTCTGTCTAGTCCAGATTATTGACGTGACCCACGAGTGGATCTTGGGGGTAAGCACTCAAGGTGACGCCAGTAATAACACGTGCGAGATCGAGCTTCCCGGACTGGCAGTTAACAGGCAAACTCAGTTTGCCTCTCTCCCTTCCACTAGGTATTCTGGCTGGGGCATGCTGAGCCAGAAACCTACAATGTCCTTGATTCGGATGGATACTGAACCAATTGGGAAGAAGCCTATCAGACCGGAAAGCAGCCCCCCAAACGAGTCGGTCTCACATAATAACCTTGACTCTTTGAGGTGGCTGACGATTTAAGGAAAAAAAAAAAAGATGTGCACACCCCCAATATGTCGCGGGCGCCCCCTAATTCGCATAAGCGGCAGAGTGAGCCGAACCTTGTGTGAATCAGGTCTCCCCCGTCTCTGAAGCCGTCCCCCAATCATCTGAAATCCAGGGCAACAAAATTCAGAATAAGAAAAAGAATTATCTGAATACAGGCAATTGAGTTAATGGGATCCTCACGCCTCAATGTGGATGTCTTGAGTTCATGCAAGCGTTTTATGATGAGGCTTGACGTGGTTTTTTTTTTTGTTCCTTGGTGTCGGGACTGGTCTCTGCTCCATGTCCTGACATGTCATGGGGAAAGCGATCGACGCTATTCGTAGGACTGACTATAATGATCCTACGGACTTTTCTCATCAGCCTTTCTCTAATCCTTTGCATGATGGTGACACCCGCAGGCTTGGCAGGAAGTGATATTCCTTTTTCGCGAACCTTGGCAAAGCCCTGGCATATGCTTCGAAATCAATATCTTCCTCACTCCCCAGACTTCTTCCTCGGAAGCGACAATTCAGGCACATGACACTGACTATTGCAGAAGACGGGCTCGGGAGTTCTACCGGGATGAGAGGTGACATTGCAGCCAAGCCGTGTCGGCTATGATTGCGAATACAGAGTCTTATATTGATCCGTATTACCGAATCGGGTGCGACAGCATACGCAACACCACCCTGTAAACGTGCTCACTGTCCAATTATTGGGATGCGAGTTCCAATATTATTGCCATCGGGCAGGCGGTAGTATTCATTCAAGCCGCGGAGACATACTGGGCTCTATCAATTTCCGGAGTGCAGTGTTCCATATTGGCAGACCTCTAGGTTAGGCGACTCAAAAAAAAAACGGAAGATAGGTTAGCAATCAGATTAGCAAGCAAGCAGGGCAGGGCAGGCATTGTCGGATGTGATACACTTCATCACCGAGCACAGTATGACAGTAGCACCTCGAGCACTAATCTACGTACGGTAGGTTTCAGACCTGTGTTGCTCGAAATGTCTGTATCTGCCTCGAGTACCACGGCCCCGAATCCATGAACAAGATCTGCTCCGAAGGATGATTGCAGTGATTGTTGGTTGGCTCTCGGGGCATTACTCGAGTGCAGATTATGCTGCAGTGATGACATTCCGTGAGATTGTTGCTGACGGGGGCTGAGAGTGATGAGAGCTGATCTGACAATTGTGGATGATATGGGAGATCTGGTGCGCTCGTCGTGGTGCTATGTTTAGCCCGGGCCTTTTTAGTGGTGCCTGGTGCGTATAACAGCGCCGCAGGAACACGCATCCCGCTGCCCGTTTACGCCAATTGACCGACGAACCATTTATGCAAATCCACATTGGGCCATGCTAGACTCTAGTTTTAGGCGTCTGCCAAGTTCGTGGGATTCAATGTCATATTCCCACTGACAGCATGATTCTATCATGATCACATTAAGTTGATAACAGCCTCAGAAACGTCCAGCTGTCTCCGACATTGTGACTGAACTCAAAATCATGATGTGCCTGAACCTTGCTGGCGTTGGGAAAGGCAAAAGATGGAGAGGGATGGGGATGTCGCCTTGCTCTGCCGGCGTTGCTGTGTGTCTGAAAGGCAACCGCCAGCCTCGCTAGGGATTCGCACGTTGTGTCTCGAATGCGACGCTTTTTAGCGTTTGTGCCGCCCGACGACGGCTGAAGTCAGAAGGCTATTCGAGGCCGTGTGGGGCAGCAGGCTGTTGCCAAGCAGATACCCAAGATAGTGACAAGAGGAGCACTGGAACATTCTGCATTTCAGTGTCGCTCGCTGATGAGTGATGGCTTGGCTGGAGAGTTGGAACCTGCAGCGGACGTTCCAAGGGCAGAAGGGGGGTCTGTGATTTGGGGGTTCACAGTGCCCAGAGACTTTATTCGGAGTTCGAGAATATGGGCTCCAGCAGGCTGTGTCGACGTTTGGCCGGCACGCAACGCAATTGCTGGCGACGATTGAATGGGCAAAGGGGGGAACGGGCGTCCAAGCGACACTGGCGACATAGTGTACAGCAAAGTTGGCATGGGCCAGGGGCTGGCTGTGTTCCTTTGGCTGGGCTCTGGCTCGTCTGGCTCTCAGAAGGTGCTCCACTTGCCTCTTCGCGGTCCGTTGGCGCGCGTTGGCGTTTCCCCTGGGGTCCGTCCTCCCGTCAGATCCCGCCAATCAATACGACCTAGGGCCCCCTGGACAGTACATTCCTTCTTTGTGCGAGTCTTATGTTTCTTCCTTCCTTTCCCTCCCAAGCTGATACGATACGTACCTTGCCTTCCTAGCCTCCCCATACGACGTGCGAGTCTCTCCCCTGTCTTCCCTGTACTTGCAGTGTGGCTCCCTGGTGGCTCTCACACCCCCCGTTCCCTTCCCACCCTTGCTCCAGTCTGAGGTCTATTTTGCCTAGCTCCCCCCCTTTCTGCCTCAGGCATCCAGTACCGAGCTACCTCCCTTCCACAACGTGTCCTCTAGATAAAGACGGCCTGTTCGCCCTCGAAACTGCGAGGCTTGAAGCACGAGAGGCCACCACCAAACCCGCCTAGCAACGAAGGACACCTTGTCCTCGCCCCAGATCCCTCCTGCTGCCTGCCAGTCTGCCACTACCAAGGCCAGCCTTGACTCATCAGGTGACTCAACTGTCCACATGGAAAGGATGCACCGCCATAGGTGAAGGAGCACCACCAGCTGTATTTGTATTGAGGAACTAGGACGGCACCTCTCTACTTCAGCAGATACCCATTAATCCCATATCTGCTACTACTGCAACTCCCAACAACTACTCCACCAAAACGCTTCGAGCAAAAGACATCTCTCTTTTGCTCTAATCACTTTGGCTGCAGCAAGTTTGCACCAAGTCCTCCTAGGATACCAAACTAGTACTCCACAACCACCCAAGATGGCCTCTTGGGAACCCACCCCGGACTCCACGCCGGAGGTCAAGTTCGAGAACTCTCCCGCCGAGTCCTTCATGTCTATGCCCGGCGCCGAGATGTACTCCCTCTTCAGCACCCCGGCACCGCCCACCATGCACCCCATGGAGAGCGTCATGACCCCTGAGTCCCCCCAGTCCGCCGATGATGTCGATGTGAAAGAGGACGACCTCGCGGATACCCCCGAGGCCGACGGAGAGAAGAAGACTACCAAGAAGAGGAAGTCATGGGGACAAGTCCTCCCAGAGCCCAAGACCAACCTACCCCCCAGGTAAGCACCCTATTATTTGTTATATCTCCCAACGTATCGTGGCTTACCCCGCCTCCTCCAGGAAACGAGCCAAGACAGAGGACGAGAAAGAACAGCGACGCGTCGAGCGTGTCCTTCGCAACCGTCGTGCCGCCCAGTCTTCCCGTGAGCGCAAGAGACAAGAGGTTGAGGCCTTGGAGAAGCGCAACCAGGAGCTCGAGGCTCTCCTGAACCAGCAAGTAAAGAAGTCAGCTTTACTCGCGGAGGAGCTTAGCCACTTGCGACGTCAATCGGGTGTCCCTCCTAGCTCATCACCCATGCTTGACTTGGAGGACCCCATCACCCTGTCGCAGCCCCTCTTCCCGGGCTCCGAGATTGCCGAGACGAAGCCCAGCATGATGAACGACTTCATTCTCATGCCCGACAACGAGGGCACCGTCGACCCTGCCTCCCTCTCGCCCGAGCTCACTCCCGTATCCGATGATGCTATTGCCAAGCCGGCACCTCAAACGTCTGCCCCGGCTCCCAGCACTCTGCCCACCTCCACTGACGCGACACAACATCCAGCCGCGGTGTTGTGCGACCTGCAGTGTCCGTCAACGGAGGTGCCAGAGTCGCTGGTAGCTCAGCAGAGCCCGCACCCAGCGCTAGCTCTGATGCTGCAGTATCAAATGGTTTTGATGGCCTCTTCAGTGATTTCAGCCTGTCAACAACCGATCCTACTGATAGCTGGAGCTCTGAAGCACAATTTAGTCCTTCGAGCGACCCCTTCAATTTTGAGTACAATCATTTGGATGGTGACGCTTCCGCAGAACTTCCGGAGTTCGACATCTCACAATTCCTTGACGACGATCACAGCGGCGCAGCTCCAGGCGCGATCGCGGGTCACGCCTCGGTCTCTTTTGAACCCGAGCCTACTTTCAACCTCTTCGACTCTGAGACTCAAGTCTCTTCAGAAAATCTTAACCAGCAGTCCCACGCTGGCGCGTCCTCTAAAGGATGCGACGCTGGGTCTATTGCGGTTGGTTTCTGAGGGACACGATGACCGGGTCGAGGGGCTGGCAGATAGACTCCTGGGTATCAAGGGAGATCAGGGCCGTGTCACGCTATTGTGGCCAGACGGCGCCAGCTTACCGTCACGAGAGGCATTGCTCACACTATTGTGGGCAATCCGAGTTGAAGAACGGAATATGAAAGCTAGAGAGGCGACTATAGACTCTCAGCTGGCCTCCGACATAACCGGATCAAATGTTCCTCAAGAAGAAACCAACCAAACAAATGTATCACCAGTCTCATCTTTGAAACGAAAGAGAGACATGACCGCCGGCAGTGGTAAGCGCTTGAGGCTTCACTACTAGGCGGTTCGTGCTTTAAAAATAAAAAAACCATGGGTTGCATGGCGTAACGGATTGCATCTATATAGCGGGTCCACCGTGGACGTGTAGGATTACACAATGATGAATTGATATTATGACATCAAACACTTTGACCACTTTTACAATGAGTGATGACTTGACATGTGCAAGAAAACAATGTGGCGGTAGGTCAGATGCCTATACCAAGTAACGCTGCCTGTCATACCCCTCAGCCGACAGACAGATCTTCAAGAGTCGGCATTTGCTGCAAAATGACCGTGCAAAAATCGGGATAAAAATTTATTCATGCTTTTGGACTTGGACAGTCATTCTGCGGAACAGAAGCCGAGCCAGTGATTATATCAGTCCCGAGTGTGAAAGTTGAGTGACCAATGACGTCGGCTTGATGTGGTGCACATTGAATGATTGATTTGGTGGTGGGGTTTCGAGTGGCGTTTTGGCAACGACATACCTTCAGTGAAAATTGGTGAAGTACTCTGCGACTTCCTTTTCAAATTAAGAATCGCTTCTGCTGTCATCCATCACGGACCGTTTGCTCTTATGCGATTGGGGCTTTATCTGCCATTGGGTTTCATGTGAGGCCGTTGATAATCATGGCCGCCAAGTTGACGCCACTCGCATCCCTCCGGGTTTCTAGACACCAGATACCGGCGCACAATCTGATACCCAATACTTCGGTGCAAAACAAGCCTCTCATGCACTACCATGGCGTGTTCTCGTCCACCATTACGGCGTCGGGCATTGAGTCTCATCTCAACTCTGTGGGCGCCGTTGAGCCGCAGTGGAGGTTCACCATGTACAGCACGACACATTTTCACAGCACGTCCCACGAGGTTCTATGCATCTCACGCGGCGGAGCTACGCTGTGCTTCGGTGGCGAGGACAACCCCGAGAGAGTCGAGCTGGACGCCCAGAAAGGCGACATGCTCGTTGTCCCCGCCGGCGTCGGCCACCGGCTGCTGAGAGAAGAGGGCAGCGACGGCTTTGAGATGGTTGGAAGCTATCCGCCAGGATGTAACTGGGACATGTGTTATGGCAAAAGGGGCGAGGAGAGCAAGGTGGAGAGCATCGGAAAGCGGACTTGGTTTACCAAAGACCCGGCATATGGGGACCAAGGCCCGGCTTTGGAGGTCTGAAGGTGAAGAGACAATCCAGAGTCATCATTCTAGGTCTGGAACCTCGACGGATTGGCATCTCCGATATTCGGCGCCACGAAAAGGCTGGGAATTCATCGGCTTGTTGGTGGTTGGCAGGCACGATGGGCGACACCCAAAAGAACCTGGGAGAGAAGGAAGGTACAGTTGAGCATCGTGGGCTCATTATAGCATACCTCTCCGATCATCGGAGGCAAAGCGAGCAAAATACCATCGGATGACCGGCCCACGTGGAAAGACTGCTTTCAAATCCCAATGTTGAGGCGTCAAGTGAGAAGGAACTACGATCGTGAGGTCCTCTTCTGTCGGAGTAGTGACTCAAGTACTCTTCGGCGGAAGGAATCAAGCATAATTCGGTCCGGTGCCACCAAAAGTATCGTGAGATCATTTGAGCACGATATGCCGCCACCACAGAGCCGGCCTCTGAAGAAGAAAGAAGCAATGTTCATGTCTCAACTGCCATGTTCAACAACCCAGAGACTGTCAGAAAACAATTCGCCGCAAACTACATCTCAATCAAACTGCAAGAGTGTTACGCCACATACCACAGCAATCTCTGCATAGACTCCATCACTTCTCAACAATCAAAGTATTTTACCCTCGGAAACAATGTGTACCAAGTACCTCCGTGCTTGTGGTCACTACTTCAGTGTTCCCTGCAAAGCCAAGTGCGGATCATTCACCGTTCAAGTCGCATGCGCCGACGAATTCGAGCCTTGTCGTACATGCAAGAAATTCGACATTGACAAGTATGATTCTACTCCAACAGCCTGATATGTATACGACGTGTCATGGAGCTCGTACGTTTGTCTGTACGTTTGAATCCTTCATCTCCTATTGCGGGACCCCGTTGACATGGCATTGAGTTTGACAGACTCGCCTCCACGACGACCTCTGCGTGAAGACACTCGAACTCCAAACTTGGTCACCGGTTCAGTGCCGTCATATCTCCTATTGCGAGAATGGATAAACACAGTCACCTTACAGAAGCGGGCATCTGCCCTCAAACAAACCGGATCGCGGCAACCGCAGTCCAGAAATCGAATAGTTGCCAACAGACAGTGGAGCACGACACGCCCAATCTAAGCCGATAGAGCAGCATGGTTGAGGATCAGGGAGGAGGTATCGAACCTGTTGGAAGCCAGGTACGGGATACTCATTTGAAGTGTCTCAACTTTTCTTTGGGTCGCGGGATGAATTGTGAGAATGGGAGATTGGTCACATCACACGTCTACTGTAGACGTCATGTCTCGGTATGACTGCTCCATTATGGGGCACCACGGAACGTATCGCAAGATAGATTGATCATGAGCGCGGAATAAAAGAATGGGAAAAAAAATATTTCAGCACGCAGCGATTATCTTCTCCCATTCCCCGACTTTAGACTTTATCCCCGAGACTGTACTTGATGAATATTTGCAATCTATACTTTCAGGGCAAAGTAGCCGACCATCTTGGAGTTCTTTTCCTCATATTCACCATCTCAGCGACCGTCTAACATAGCTCCCGACAGATAAAGAAGTTTTCGCTCCTTCAGGTGGGCCTTTTACACTCCATGAAAGAGATCTCAAGAACCGGAAGGACATCCCGATGCCGCCGCCGATCGACCCACATGTCCCCGTATCGTCGAGTGTTGCTGTCTTTTTATATATCATGAACAGACATGGTTCTCCTCAATCGTTACGAGGACCCGACAGTTCGATGAGCATTCTGGCCCATGAAAAGGGCAACTAGAAGACTTCTATAGAGAATCTTGCAGTCCAATTATGGTCCTTCGGGACCGAACGGCGAGCAAACAAAACTCCACGCCGTGTCTGGGGCATTATGAAGCATATATACATCCCTCTTTCCTGCCAACCGTTGTCAAATACATACCACGTTGTGGCTGAGCGTCAGTACAGGTATAGGGTGTCAGGCAGACGTTTGAGTCGATCGTTCCAAGAGCAGATCCAGGTATGTATACGAATCGGTGGAGCGTCGATCGACGAAGCATCCGGCTGGCTGTATAGTACTTCCTATATTGCAATACTATGCGAAGCGGACAGCGGCCCCGACGGTAGTCGGTCTGTGACACGCACCGCAGTCCCGGACGTCACGGTCCGTCTTGCAGATGGGGTTCGGAGGGGGAAGAAGAATACGGCTGCCTGTCGGTGCACCGCCTCGGTAAGGGCCCTTGGCATCCGACAAGGTCGAACCTCCCGATGCGTACGGTACTCCTGAATTTGAACCACCACCACGCCATGAAATTGTTCGAAACCTTCGAGAAGCGGGCAATTTCGACTGCGCCCTGATTGGCCTGTTTCACGAATTCGCTGTTGGGCCAGCTCAGAGGGACCAGACATACTACAACCTTGGGCAATAGGCATCGTGATGAGCGGACCGCAGCTCGAGAAATGCTCAAGAGAAGGAATTCCTTCTGCGGAGTCTGTCGTTGATCTTTTTTCGTTTTCCGACGAGTGTGTTCGGGAGCACGCGGCCGCTCTATCGTCCATATTGCCGTCGACTAGAGCATACTGTATAGTCATGACGCTTGGCTTTCGAGTATATATAACCACGGAATCTGCAGAGGTGACAGAATACCAGATCATCAACAATCACATTCACTCGCTCAACAACACTACAAGACTCAAACACTCGCTCTACACTGTTTAATACAGACAAAGTCATAACTTTCTCCAAAATGCACGCCTCCATCCTCACCATCATGACCGCCGGCGCCGCCGTCGCCTCCGCCAGGACACGGGCATCCTGGCCGAGATCACGGGCTGGAAGGAGCTCAGCTCGTGCCTGAGCTCCAGCGGCCCCGCGGCGGACCTGAGCTTCTACGTCCAGAACACGACCATGGGCTGCATCCCGCTGCCGTACGCGGTCGAGAGCCTGCAGCTCGCGGCGCTGCGCGACGGACCGTACCTCGTCGGCTACTTCACCGACGGCGCGTGCGCCGACCTCGCCCGCGGCACCACCGTCTCCGAGCCCGGCGACTGCATGCACTCGGCCATCGGGCCCTGGGCCAGCATCAACATCAGCACTTACGAGTAAGCGGGGATCGCGGATGGTAGATGTCCGGGGCTTCTCGCCTGTACCATGTAGCCCGGGATGAGTTTATGTCTTCCGAGTTATCATTTGTGTGGGAGAACAGTGAAGCTCCTATTCTTGAAGTGCGATCGAGTATAGGTGCAGGGCAGTGGGCTGAAGTGGCGGATGGAAAATCATGACCGGGCAGACATCAGACTTTATTTTCTCCGAGGTCTGATTGTTAGTTTTAAGAGAATAACAAAAAATAATTGCCTACGCAAAGCTCTCTCCCGTTTTAGTAAAAATGTGATTTTCTGGTTGTGAAAGCAAGGTTATACAGACTACTTCGTACAAAGGCCGGTAAGCCAGGAATATATGATCTTTTTAGAAAAAAAAAAAAGGAAAATTGAAAAAAGAGAAAAAAAAAGAAGCTCAGCGCCCTTTCGAGTAGATCAGTTACCGGATAACCTCTATTTGTAAATCAGCTCCCGGATAACCTTCGAGGGTAAATCAGGAGCCGGATAACCAGAGGTAAATCAGGAGCCGGATAACTAGGGGCCAGCTGGGGCTCGAACCCATTGTTTGAGAGAGCTCGCAGTATACCACTGCGCCAACTGACCCGGAGGCTGTTTGTTGATAACAGGTTGGTCATTGGTACCTATCAGGTCTCCCCCCTAGACCTGCAAACGGAGCAGTCATATCTGCATGAAATGCCATTGACCATGACACTGACAAGACGGACCACAGTATTATGGACCAAAAGACATCACTATTCCAAGCATTGTTTCCACAGAGTAGTTCAAATCGAATATCATGACCAGCCACGTGTGCTGGAAGGGAATCATGCAGTGCAGATAATCAGAAATTGGACGTCGTTCACTTGAATCAATCTTGCAGCAAAAACATGATGGACAGCTTGGATAGATGGATAAAGTATTTGTTAAAGGCTATTCGCTTCCCAGTCATGTCTGAACGCCGTCTAATGCAACCCCTTAACCATGCTTCTTGAGAACGCCCTGAATGCAATGTCCTTGAACGCCCGCAAGTTTTCGTTGCCTATTTCCATGTCCTTAGGTACCCCGTTACTTCAACTTGTTCCATGACATGTCACTGCAAGTCTCATGCGTGGCCCTTGGACGGTTCGAGGCTTGATGGATGCCATCTGGGAAATCGCTTTGTCGGGCTCTGTTCCAACTGAGGACGCTTCCCCTAGAAGCCTCCCTTCAAGACCTTGCCCCTGTCCCATTCTCTCTCGTCGCCCTTCTTGGACCATCTGACGTCTTCTTCGTTCTTCTGGTCGCCCTTTTCCCACTTTGTCACCTGGTCATCGTTGAAGCCGGCAGCACGAAGCCTATCAGCGCCTTGCTGTTTCCATCGCTCGCGATCGCGGAGTGCTTCCAATGCCGAGCCCCAGTCGTCATCCTCTTCATCGTGATCAAGGGCCACATCAGCTTTGGGGTCGTAGCTTGACGCAAATCGACTGTCCATTGCCGAAGAACCTGAAGTTGCTCCTCGACCACGCTTCCGAACTGGCGACGGCGGCTTGGGTCCAATGATGTCCTCAAGTGGGTCTGAATCCGATTCTTCTGTCAGTCTTCCTTTCGAAGAGCTCTCATGATGCCGCTCCCGACGAGACTCATGATCCCGAGTTCTCCGATCAGTGTGCTCGGTGCGAGAATGGTGTTTGTCGTGGCGGTGCCTCCTTTCCCGTGAATGCCTTCTTTCCTCTCTTCGTTCTTCAACGGAAAATCCTCGCCTGGGTCCGTGGTCTGCGAATAGTTCCCTGCTAGAATTTCCGTTCTTGCCGCTCCTCGAGTGGTCGCGATCAGCATCCTTTTCGCGCGCCTGTCCTCTTCCGCGGATCCGACGTTCGCCTTCGTCCTTCCTAGAACGTTTGGACTCGGAACCCTCGTCATCCGCCGTGCGACCATTGTCCTCAGTCTTGCGCTTCTTAGACGAACCACCGATGATAGCCTTGATATCGCCCAGCATGCGCTTCCGGGTATCGGCAGCACCGGGCCGCCGTCTCTGCTCACGCTCTTTGGTCGCCTGTTCTGTGCGATCCAGGTCCTTGAGCCGAGCTTTCGAGTCGGCGCGCTCTTGCTCCAGCAGATTCCGATTGTGACTATTCGTCGCTTTCACAATGTTGTTTAGGAAGCGAGTGTTTGGCTTGGGATGGTTTGCTGGGCGCCTGGCGATGGATACATATTTAGCAATGCACCTCTAGATGGGAAGTGGCGGAAGATTGCAGGAACTCACTTGGCGGATTGGGTGTATGCGTCCATGCCCATGGTCGAATACTTGAGGGCGCAGTCGGCGGCTTCCTGAGAGAGGAGGTCGGCGACCCATTCATCGGAAGGAGGTTTCGACGAAGACATCTTTGAGGTTGTATTAAATGCGAGTGGTGTTTATGAGGTTGCGAATTGGGAATTGCGGTTCATGTCATCGCCACGAAGGCCGTCTGCCAGGTTCCTTCCTTTCGGCAGGAAATGAAGTGAGGTTCAGCGCGAGGCCTGAACCAAATGAAGAGAGAGCGCAAATGCGACGGGCTCTCGCATATAATGTAAAATTAAACCCGGAGAGGGAAACAACAACAAAATAGTCGCAGGACAATGGGGAATAACGGGCAGATCGGCTTCTTGCCTGAAGCTCAACAAGAGACCTAACTGCCTGTGCCTGGAGCGCATAAAGTTAAAGTGCAGGCAGCGAATCGGTAGGTAGAGATACTAGAGAAAGACCCTGAGGGGACGCTGCGTCACAGTTCCATGTTAGGTTCACTCCACTTCCACGCGATCAGCCCCGATTCTGAGAAGCCCCACCACCAGGCTAGTCCTGATTTGTGCAAAAGTAAATAGTTGCATCTGGTTGCCCATTCTTATTAGGTGTTTTAACGTTTGCTGGATTAATATCTGTTTAATGGTTTGCTTAACTGTCGCAAACACCCGTACCCAGTCGATACCAACGAGAGAAGCTCAAAATCCGAGATAAACCCCAGTACGAATAGGTTCGAACATCCGCAGCGATTGCTATTACAAAACAAGCAGCAATCTCCTCGAGCGTTGCTGACGCGACAAAGTCCGACATGCCGCGCGCAAAGAAATCCACCGGCTCAGCGGCGTCCAAATCGCCAGCCGACGTCTTGTCCACGCTCCAGCTGCTCCAGGAGTCACAAGAGCTCAGCATCATCAAGCTCTCGGAGCCCATAACCGCCTCGGACCCGGCCGCGGCCCCGGCCGACGAGAAGCGCACCTCGGACGTGTCCAACAGCTCGCTCAACGCGCCGACGCCAGCCAGCCTCGAGGCCGACCTGACGCACTACCGCGAGCTCTTCGCCAAGCTGCGCTTCAGCTACGTCGAGCAGGTGACCAAGGAGAAGTTCATTCGCGCCATCGTCGGCGACCCGCCCCTCATCGTCAGCCCTCAGGAGAACCTCGAGCTCGAGGCCCTCAACGCCGAGGCCAAGGCCGTCCTCAAGGCCCTCAAGATCGACGTCGCCGACGCCGTCAAGGCCCTCGAGGAGCGCGGCGCCGAGCTCGCCAGGCGCTACGAGGGCGTCCAGCTCGAGACGGCCCGCCTCGAGGAGCTGCCGGACAAGATCAAGGGGCTCGAGGACAGGGTCGCCGAGCTCAGAAAAGAGAACGAGGGGAGGTTCAATTCCGAAACGCCAGAGCTCAACCTGCCGCTGGCAAAGACGGTCGACCTGGTCAACCAGAAGAAGAGACAACGAGAAGAGCTGGACCGGCAACTAGAACAGCTCAAGAGTCAGGTGCCCAGGAAGAAGAAGGAGCTGGACAGGCTGCAGGCCGAGCTGTTGCCGCTCGAGACAAAAAGGGCAAACAGCACGGCCGCGGCCAAAGAGGCCAAGAGAAGGAAAGAGGCTGCGCTTGGCGGTGTCGAAGATGACCTGGAAGAGAGAGGTCGGTGGTACCGCGCCGCCGAAGCGGGCTTGAAGCAAATGCTCGAGATACAATAGTCTCGAGGCACGGCGCGTTATGAATTATGATCAACTCGGAATTTGGGAGGCGTTAGGGTGTTGGATACCAATGGCAATGATTAGTTCCTGAATGATATCATGTTTGGACTGGAATCAAGGTTCACTCATTACACTGGCTTTGTTGACGACCAAGATGGTGGTTATGAAATATTCTTCATTGGTACTCTGCCTATCGACTACCTGTTTGATCTTGATCTCCTACTTCGTCCTCCAGATGGTAGACTTGATCCAGCAATCATCGAGGGTGGTGGCGGCGTTGCAGTACGTACCGTGGCGGCGGTATCAACCCGACTCCTCTGGCCCTGGTGAGGATTAGACTGACTGGGTGAGGGCGATCTGCGACGAGTGTAAGCCGGCGGTGGTGTTGCGGTGCGTACGGTACCACCAAAGCTGGAGGCAGCCAAGGGCTGGTTATACATTCCGCCGCTCCGCGGTGCTCGGGTTCTTACCGAGACGATCCTATAATTGCCAGACGGTCTTCTCGTGGGAGGATTCGGAGTGCCTCCCAATGCTCGTGTAACCCTTGTGGCGAGTCTTCTGAGGCGGCTGGGGCGCGTGTATCCCGGAACCAGTGAATAGTGCTGGGACGATCTTGTACGAGTGGAGGACCTTGTTTGGCCTCGCGTCCTTTGGCTCTGTCCGAGCGGGACAGTAGTACCACCACGATAGGACTGCAAGGTAGGTACAGTCGTGGAGGCATTTAGGCGCCTGGTACTCGAGGATGCCAGAAGCGGGTTGATACTTGCATTTGACAGGGTCCCTTGGAGCGAGGAGAAACTTAGGGACAGATTGGGAACAGGCGTGCGGTATCTGATACCAGAAGTTGAAGATCCTGAAGACGATGATGATGAAGATGACGACGATGAAGATGACGACGACGAGGAAGACGACGACGACGAAGACGACGACTCTGAGGATGATTCCTCCGAAGAGGACGACGATGAGGACGACGATGAG
Organism: Pestalotiopsis sp. DP-2020a; assembly: GCA_018115615.1. Lineage (NCBI taxonomy): Eukaryota > Fungi > Ascomycota > Sordariomycetes > Amphisphaeriales > Sporocadaceae > Pestalotiopsis > Pestalotiopsis sp. DP-2020a. The sequence goes on along the minus strand of JACVEI010000062.1, from coordinate 341,330 downwards.
GACTCTGAAGATGACGACGATGAAGAGGATGAAGATGAAGACGACGACGATGACGACGGCGTTGAGGCGTCCCTGTAAAGAACCAAAGGTGTAGACATCGTGGAGATGTAATGGCGAATGTATCAAGTGAGATTTGATGGTGGCATTTGTCTCCAGATTAAAAGCAACTCAGAAGCCAGAGCCAGAATATATAAGAATTTGAAGGAAACATGAATGGGGATAGATACTTGATCACACACGCCAGTGGTTGTATCATGTTTGGACTGGAATCAAGGTTCACTCATGATACACAGGCTCTGTTGACAACCAAAATTGTGGCTATCAAATATTCTTTATTGATAGTTTGCCTATGGGCTGCATTCTCTGCTTGCTCTTGATCACTAAGCCCTGCTTCCAGAAGGCATGCTTGATCCAGCAATTGTGTAGGGCGGCGGCCATGTCAAGTCGACTGGTCTGGTCCGGGAGAGAATCATATTCGCTGTAAGCGGGCGGTGGTGTTGCGGTGCGTACAGGACTACCAGTACTGGAGGCTTCCAATGGCAGGTCGTACATTCCGTTCCTGGGCGGTGTATAAGTGAGGATTGCTTGGGGTCTGACTGGCACTATCTCATAATTTCCGGACGGTCTCTTGTCCGGAGGATCAGGACGGCCTCCAAACGCTCGCTTCACCCTCCAAGCGAGTCTCTCCAAGCGGCCGGGACGCTAATATATCGGGATCTGCTGGTAGTGCTGAGGCGATCTCGGACGAGTGACTGGCTCTGTGCGGCCTTGCGCCCTCGGTTCTTGTCTGTACTGGGCAAGACGATCATGATTGGCTTGCACTGCCCGTGCGGCTGTTGGGGTCTGTGGACGCCAGCTGTTCGAGGATGTCTGAAGCTGGAGAGTAATTGTATTTGACAGTCTCTCTTGGTCCGAGAAAAGAGCCAGAGACGGATCAGAACCAGGCTCACGGTGTTCGGTCTCTGAAGTTGTATCCGGTGAGGGTGACCATGGCTCTGAAGATGAAGACGCTGAAGCTGGAAATTCTGAAGACGTCATAAAGCTAGGTGACGGCATTTTGGCGGGAGAGAACGGGATCTGAGTGGTAGAAATTGAGAATGAGAAGAAAGATCACCAAACGTGTTGAGTGAGTTTCGACGATGAATTCGTTTGACAGTTACTCGACAGCCAAGGCCAGAATATATAGCTAGGCAAGTCCGGACGTTGACTCGATCGCTTACCCGTCCGGACTTGATCACACACTCGGTGATTGACATGACCCTTGTGAATGTCAATCAGCGATTTCCTCTCTCCAAGGGCGGTGATTCAGAACAATGTGATTATATTCACCGCGGTCGTCTACAAATCATAGCATACCAGAGGTGCAACTCCAAGCTAAAGCTTTCTGTCCGATAACTCAGCGTCACCCGAAGTCTAGACTTTTTGAGAGGAAAAAATCGTCTTAATTACTAGGATTTATTATATCCAAGGCTGTCGGCTGACATGACAAATCAGTAACACGGTCGGTCGTCATGCCATATTCACTGTGGCTGTCTACGCATCATGGCATATCAGAGGCGCAACTCCAAGTTGAAACTTTCTGTCCGATATCTCAACATCTCCCGAAGTCTATACGTTTCGAGAGGAGCAAATCATCTAAATTCCCAGAATTCATAATATACTAGGCTGACGATTGGCATGACAAATCAAGTGATGCGATGCTGGTTGTTGTACCATTTTCACAGCGGCTGTCCACGAATCATAACCTACCAGAGGCGCAAATTCGAGTTGGCAATAGCCAAAGCATGTCATCTTTCTGAGGACTCTTTGACCTCTGTTATGGACGCTACAAGCCATGCGCCGGGTGGCAAGGGAGATGGGGGTGGAGGAAGTGGTGATGGAGGATATTGGTGATGGAGGGTAGGGTGGACGACGGGGAGCGAGGAGCGAGTGTTCAATTCACTTCATACAAGCTCACGGGCGTGCGCCGCCACGATAGTGGCTTTCCTGAGGTGCATTTCTCTGTTTTCCTTTTTCCACGCGGTTCTGATATCTTTCCGTTTATACGCTCTTTTTCACTGAACTTCGCGCAGGAGCCTCTGCGCAACGACTGAGGCCAGCATGCTGGCTTCTACGAGTAGAGCCTATGGCCACACTATAAGCTTCTCCAGGCCCTCGTGGCCTGTCAATACCGTATGTGTATACTGCCGGACACTGAGGGAACGATATGCTCCGGCCATTGCTACGATCGGCGGCAAAGACCTGGCTGCGTGGATTTGAATCGGTTGGATCTGTGGTTATGCTGTAATATATTGATACACCCGCACGCGAATATGATATCAACGAATATTCGTGCGATAGTCTTCCCACTCATGGGTATTCTAGCTGCTTCGGGGAAATAGAATGTGCAACGTTTGCATCAATGGGCTCTGGAGGATTGACGGCGACACAATCACTACCGCCAGCTCCGCGCCTGGAGCAAGGCCATGCGCTCCGGGGAGCGCGCGCAGCAGAAGCTCGACGACCTCTTCGAGGACGGCTTCGAGGAGTGGCCCGAGGAGGTGCACGCCGGCCATGATCGCGACCATGCGGATGGGGGAAGTTGTTCGATGTAGGGTCTTCTTCTAGTGAAGGGGACTGGGTTGCTTCTGCTTGAGAAAGAGCAAGAAAGTGGAATTCGGAAATAGTGTTTTGTCGATAGAGGATGAAAGGAAAATAACCATGAATAATGGCTATACTTGTGTTCAAGTCACCCCCTATAGCAGTGTCCAAGAGGGATGCGACACGAAGCTGGGGAGATAGGCAACGGAAAATGGACATGGACACCTCAGAACAACAAAGATAAATAAATAAATAAAATCTATTCAAAGTATAAAGCCCCGAAGCTTGATTGCGCCTCCCGATACTCTCTGCTTGTTAAGAACAAAATTTTGTGACCAGGCCAGCCTACTAAGGGGCTCAGCAAGCAGTACGAGTGTGAAAGTAAAGATCTTCAAGACCATATATCACCAAAAGGCGTCACGTTCTCGAGTATATGCAACTTTATAGTATTCAAGAAAAACTAAGTTGAAGAATAAATAAATGGTGTCGTAAGTAACATCTGGGGTATGAAGCTATCTGAGAAGTAGGTAATATGACCACTCTCAAGTACAAAATAAATCATGCAATATGTCCAATCTCCTTGAAATTCTAACCAGGTGAAGCCGATATATCCCTTCAAAGATCTCAGCACTAGTCAAAATCTCCAAACTCGCCGGCGCCATATGGGTTCCACTCCTGTCCTGGATAAGAGGTTGCGCTCATCATGGGCAGATCGTCGCCATCATCATTGACAGCAGCCAGTTCAACGGGCTGGTCCACGAGAATCTTCTCCTCGGGCTCCATGACCATGGCCTGTACCGGAGCCGGCGGCTGAGAGGCCTCGTCTTGATAACTGCTCGATCTTGATATAGACGCACCGGCTCCTGCAGCTAGCCCAGCCACAGCACCACCTGCAACGGCAGCTCCATGTCCATTGTGCCGGGCCAGCTCGTCGGGATGCTGCGACGCTGTTTCCGGCATTGGGACTTGCTGAAGCCTTGACGGGTGTGAGCTACGTGGCGTGGCATCGTACATATCGTCATGATCGGGGGTATGACTGTTTGCTTGGTTCACGTTCACATTGAGACTCGGGTTTGACAGTTGCTGCTGAGCTGCGACAGAAGTTGACCTGGGAGGTTCAGGGCTGACGTTGAAGTACCTGCGCGGATCCACTTCTCGGCTCAAAGAATGCTGTCGAGCCTCTTCTGCTATCGATTGGTTACTGGTCATGTGGTGAAGGTCAACTCGTCCCGTGGCGGGAGCTCCGATCGGAGGTGATGGCGTGTGGCTCGTGGTGTTCACGAATTGCCGATCACCATTCTGGAACGACGCGACTGGAGGCAACGGAGGATCGGAGAGTCTGCCAGTCGCTGCATTGACAGGAGAGAAGGTAGTCGCCGAGTCGGGAAGCGGCTGATTCTGCGGTGAGGCATTGTGCTGGATCTCGTGCTGTCCCAGATTGGTGACAAGTTGTTGAGGCTGAAGTCGTGATGCTTGTCTGTCCTCGTTCCTGGTGATTGAGATCATCACGTCGTCATCCTGAGTGAACGACATCTCCCCCGAGGTCCCAAGGCCTGGAGGAGGTACGGGACTGTCACGCTCGGAACGCGGATGCGGGGAATTTCTTGCATCAACAGGGACTCCCTGAGCAGCGGCAAATTGTCGCTGGGGGTCGGGACTGCCACTTTGCTCGACTATGAGCTGTTGGGGCAGAGCTTGACCACCAGTACGTGGATCTTGAGAAGTCTGGTCGGGGGGTCCTGCAAGGGCTGGGTGTGGTTGAATCTGCTCCTGTGGCTGAATCGATGGCGCTTGAGTCTGCTGTGATGGTGCTGGTGAAGGCCATCGTCGATCAGCCGGAGCGCCGCCCGTTGGTTGAGGCGCCATTTGCTGGACCTGTTGAGAAGATCCAGTATGCTGAGGCATCATTGGTGGGAACTGCTGAGAGGTGCCAGTGTATTGAGGCATCAAAGACTGGAATTGTGGCCCAAGGGCCTGAGGAGGAGAGCCCCGGCCCACATTGTAAGGGCTATGAGCAATCATGTTGGGCACGCCGTAGCCATGAACGGCTTCATAGCCGCGTGGAATTGGCACAGCAGCGTACTGTGGCTCTGATTTCGGAGCTGAAGTTTGACTTCGGTTTGACTGCATCATGGGCAATACTGCGGGCGAGATCTGACCGTGTCCGACTCGAGATGCCTGCGACGGAAGCTGGCCACGATCGCCCGGAGTTGGAGGTGATGCCTGCCCGCGACCGAACTGGGCAGGTTGAACCACACCTGGCGAGGCTCGTGGCTGTCCCGGCGCACCAAAAGAGCCCTGAGGTGCTGATCCCGGAGCCGGCGACTGTCCTCGCCCAGCGGGAGTCATATAGGCAGGCATTGCTTGGCCGGGCTGGTTCGGGTGGATCGGCATTTGTCCGCGTCCTCCCTGCATCATAGGTGAAGGGAATGGCTGCCCCTGAGGGGGCGCAGGCTGCTGTATCTGGCTCGGGTCCTGTTGCTTCGAAGAGCGCTTGAAGGCACTGAGGATTTTCGAGGATGTGCTCTCTTTCTCCTTTGCTTGTACGGAATGAGTGCCAAGCGGTGGCTGAGGAGAAGTCGAGTCGCGTTTCCTGCCAACCCCGAAAAGTTTCGACATGGTACCTTTCTGCTCCTGAACAGGTCCGTTGGTGCCCCTTCCTTGGCCTGGTCCCAACAACTGCTGCTTTCCAGCCGGCATCGAACCAATTTGCGGTTGAGTTGCTGTGCGAGTGAAACCCCATGGCTGAGTAGGTTGCCCAGAAGGACCTTGCGATGGATCTTGTTGGCCACGGCCTGCTTGGCCCGGGTGGTTTTGTACTCCTGGAGTAGGTTGCCCAGTAAAAGAGCGCATCGGCATCGGAACTCCGTTTGGTCCGTGACCTTCACCTGACCGACCTACGCGAGCTCCGTCATTGACACCTTGCTGCTGAAAGTAAGGGCTCCCGCCGGCTTGCACAGACTGCGCCGAGACCCTTTGAGCTCCGGGACTGCCTTGTGGCGCCGGCGAGTGCGACGGTGTAGGGAGGGAAGGCTGTCGCATATGTCCCGGCGGGGCAGACACACCGAGGTTGGGGTTCTGGTGTATCTGATGTGTCCCCGAGTGTTCTTGGCCATCTCCGCCAAACTCATTAGGAGGTTCCGGAGACCGGGAAGGCTGGATATCCGATTTTGGGCCAGACTGAGAACTGGTATCCGAAGGAGCTGCGACGATAGTGCCAGAAGCAAGACGTGACGGACCAGATCCCACTGGCTTTCTATTGACTCTAAGGAACTCCCCAGAAGAGCGCGGGGAACTGTCATTATTGGGAGCACCTAGGATGCGTTGGTGTTCTCCGGATGGTGTCAGATCGTTGGGATCTAGAGCATTCCTCGGATCGAACTCTCCAGGCCTTGCACTGTCATGCAATTTCTGCGAAGGAAACCCAGCAGGTTGCCCAAATCCAGGCTGCTGCTGATGTGCTATACCAGGCTGGGCGGGATTAGACGCCTGTCGCATGTGGCTCTGGAGGCCTTGAAGTTGGCCTGGAGGATAGACGGGGTTTCTAGCCAAACCCATTTGGTGAGCGGTCTGATAATTTGATGGTGGCGCCTGCCCATGTGGAAATTGTTGCCCTGGCCGTATTGTAGGCATGGGAGAGTATCCCGTGTTTTGATCTTTGCCGCCAGACCCAGGCTTGTTACCAAAGATATTACCCAGAAAACCGCCGCCAGGTGCTGCAGAACCACTAGCTGCCCTTTTGTCCGTGCCGTCCCCCGTATGTTGAGCTCTCAAAGGCGCAATGCTTGGAGGAGGACCCATCGGGTCTCTCTGCATGGAGCCCTGTGTGCTGCTGCGGCCCCGGTTCATGGAGGGAGGTGCCATCATTCCAGCTGGGCCAGATTGCATTGCTTGATCATCCGTGGATGGCCTGACCGAGCTTTGCATCGATGGCCTATTCGAAGTTGGGATCTCTGCTTTGTTGAACTGCGAATCATCTTTTGGGCCGGTTTTGAACATGCCTTTCAAATCAGACAGCCGCTTTTTAGGGCCGCTGCCTTGGTTTGAAGTGGTATCGCTGCTCCCAGACGAGTTCTCGTTCTTGTTACCTCCTATGTGAATCTGTTTTGCTACCCCAAAGAAGGTTTTCTTCTTGTCTCCGGGACCAAATTGATGAATTTGCTGTGCTTGATGGACCGACTGTGGCTGCTGGCCGTTGTTGCCCATGCCGATCCCAAAGAACGACGCTCGCTTGTGTTTCTTTTCCTGGTCATCGTCGGTGAGAATGCTCGTTTCAGAAACCGAAATCTCGTCAGCCTGGACTCCATCTTTGGAGATGCTGTCGGGCCGCCCACGATGCGGCATGAGCTTCCCGCCAATCTGATTCAGCAGAGACGGTTGGCGTTTGCCGTCGTCATCCAGATCCCGAGTGGGTGACCTTGACGGCCCCATGCTGTCGCGCCTCTGCTGCTGCGCTTGCTGTGCGGCCGGCCCTATCTGTAGGTGATCCTGCTGAACAGGTGACTGGTTTGAACTCCCCGCTGGAAATAAAGCAGGATAGCGCTGGGCGGTGACGGGGGGAAGCATGGCGTTGCGCGCCATGCGCTGTGGGGGCTGTGATGGCCCCGCGAGCACGAGAGATTCGGTCTCCTTGTCTCCGGCATAATATCCAGCCTGCTGCGCCGGCGCCGGCGGAGTCTGCGTCTTTCTCGATGTATTCAAAGGCTCGGACAATTGTGACTCCTCCAGTTTCCATTGACCTTGGGGCGGGAAGCGGTGGATGGGATTGCCACCTGCGGAAGGCGGAGATACTGGTCCTGGTCGCATGTCTTGTTGCTGTTGTTGCATACTGGGCTGGACGCCCGTTTGGATACCTGGCAGTCCAGGGGACGACGGGAAACCATTCCGAACCTGCGTGTTGTACTGCGTGAATTGGGAGAACTGCGACACGGGAATCCCTGGGAATTGCGCCGGGGCGCCGTTTCGGCCAGGTGCCGGATATGCGCCGCTGGGATTTTGATGTGGAAGCTGGTGATACCCGTTCTGCCCATTGACCATATTGCCCTGGGGCGTCCAGTGCGGATTATATGGAGCAGCAGAGCCCAGTGCCTGCTGATGAGGAGCTTGATTATATTGAACCTGGCCCTGATCTCTTTTCGAAGAGTGTACCATACCCGAGGGAATCGCAGGCACTGGTGGCATTACTTGCTCAGGCGAGGCATGAAAAGAGTCGGCGTCGGGAGATTCACCTTCATCGCTTTGGCCATTTCTGTCGGGCATCAGGCCGAAGGTCGAGGTTCGACGGATTGGTGGCAGGCCAACGAAGGAATCAGTGCGAGGGGCCCCTGGGGCAGGCTGGTGGTCGTCATGCAGCGAGTATTGCACGGGCGATGCGACTGGCCTCGAGTCTGTCATTGGGGCAGCCATATCTCGTGTAGAGTTTTGTCCTGAAACTTGAAAGGCTGTGGTATATTTAGAAATTTCTGGGAAATAAGCTGAACCCAAACGTTCGATCTGTCTTGGGCGATCAGATGCGCTGCATCCCGGATTGCGCGGCTTGGCAGAAGTTAGGAACTCTGCTGAGCAATGTCCTTGCGTGGGAGCCGATGCCTCGGAATCGAGATTCGCCTCTTCAAGCACCAGAGTAGCTGCGAATGGTTTCCAAGCCGGCTACTTCTTGCTGACGGGTGCCAGTCTCGGCAACTGCAATGTTCCTCCGTCCCTGTACTTTCGACTTTTGTTAAAACAGCGATGGTTGTATATGTTGAGCGCGCGGACGACAACACCTCAGGGCGCCGAATGCGATAATAAGCGACGATATGTTTCTTGGGAGAAGGCGCGGCGTCGGAGATGGGCGCGACTGTCGATCCTCAGCCGGCGCTGGCCAAGTACGGCTGCGGGGAAATTGTATTAGAAGAAACAGCCAGAAGAATCGCAAGAGACCATTGAGAATGGACCAAATCTCGAGGATCGGAACTGCGTCGCTCAGAGCAGCAAAAAGTAAGAATCAGAGCAAGAAATGCGGCACAGGAGGCGGCGTCCCAGGTCCAGTCCGCAGGATGCAGCTCGAGCTTTCGATGAGCTGACGGTGCCTTGTCCCTTGGAGTCTTTGCGCTCGAGTTGGCGCTGCGGCTGGGACGACGGCGCGGGGCCCAGGGCCAGGGGTCGGGCTGTCAGTCAGTGCGACCTGGAGGGATTGATGAGATTCTGATGGACAAAATGGTCCTGGGCGAGCCTGGGGCTAGCGAAAGTGATGGGTGAGCGTGAGCAATGAACATGCTGCTTATTTGGGTGAGCTGCAGAGCCCTTGCCAACCGGAACCCTTCAATCGAACCGCATCGCATCCGAACCAAGCAAAAAAGGGCCCGAGGAGCCTAAGAGAAGGAGGAGCGTCGCTCATTTCACGGAGCCTTAGCCGTTTGTGACGTAGTCGCTGGGGGTCGACAGGCCTTGAACATCTCCACCAGCGGTCCTAGCTGCAGAAGGTTTTCTATTAATATCCTATTCCCTGGCTCGACTAGAGGAACCTTTTGACTTTGTTTTGTTGGAGACACGGGATTGTGGGGGCATGTTCAGTCCACCGACTTTAGCAGAGTCAACCGGCACAGCAGATGGAAAACATATCCCATCTCAAAGCTCGAGACGGTAACAAATGATGATGTTATTTTTTTTTACAGTAAAGGGAGGTAGGAGAACTATGGGAGCAGAGCCAGCAATAATTCGTCTATCGATTTGGAATCCTCCGTACAGAATGGAACATGCAATTAGTAAAGCTGGTCCACTACATCGGCCTGGGACCCCACGAAGGAAACTTATTTGGAACTTTGTCAATTCTTGGGGGGCACTGCTCCTGTGTTTTGAGATCTTCAAGATCATTCCCGGGTCTACTTGAGCCTGGCCTCAAGTCTCCATAAGTCAGCATCATTATATGCAGCAGAAAAGACTGTCAGTAGGACGGGATTCGCGTATACGTAGCCAAGCAAAGTAGACCCGGCCTCAAGTCTCCATAAGTCAGCATCATTATGCAGCAGAAAAGACTGTCAGTAGGACGGGATTCGCGTAGACGTAGCCAAGCAAATGATATGCAGTGAGACCTGTGCTTTGACGAAAATTCATGGTTCAGTCCAGCCCCCGATCACCGTATCCGTTGTTCATGTGTTACCAGCCCTGAACCTGCTAACAAAGTGCTCCCACTTTGCAAAAATTCACAACAGAAGGTAAGACTCAGCTTAGAATAGCCAAAGCAGAGCGGAAGAAAGAAAAAAACGAGACAGAACAGTACATCACTTGTCTCCATGTACAAGTCGCCCAGCCCAAGTACTCATACACTCGTTCATTTTTGAGACATGCGGTTGATCAGACTGATTAAATAGGGAAAAAATATCCATATCAAGTATGCGCCGGAATACTGTAAAGAGAAATCAAGCATAGAAGCGTAGCGTCCTCGCAAGAATGTCAAATAGTTGATGTGCTGGGCTCTGGTGTGAGAGAGGGGGGAAACGATCATTGATACGCCTTGTCGCCAGATCCACGAAGCTTGTCTTTACCCCTGTTGAAGAGCTTCAACCCTCCCTTCATTCCCGCCTTTGTTGCTTTATTTCCAAATGCTCCTGCTGCTTGCAGGTATTGCTTGCTCTTGACAGCTGCCTGGTTCTTGGAATTTCCAAATCCGCTTCCCGGCTGTCCAGACAATGACATCTGTCGTGTAGGCCCGGGAGTGCCGTTCACGAGATTGGGGTTGCTGGCATTGAGGTATTGCTGATAGTATGGTTGTTGAGTTGGTGGGCCAGTTGGCGATACTTGCGCAGAGCCTGAAGCTCCTGCTGGAGCATGAGTGGTAGGGCTGCCACCCAAGGTCTGGTATGTTGGATCCTCTGTTGAAGCCTTCATATGTTCGACCCAGTTTAGAAGTCCAGAGTCCATTAGCGCATATTGCGATCGAGCTTCCTCAAATCTCTCGATGCGAAGCGCTGGGGTCGGCAGACTGAGAATCTCGCGCCAGCTAGTAATGTTGATTGGTTTTGGAGCCGCCACCGTCAGATCGGCGTCCTGATGAAGCGCTGGTGATTCTGGAGGCGTCCGTGATAGTGCTGGGTGGTCATCTTCGGGGTTCGGTGAAACCGGATGAGAGGATGCCTGCAGCAGTACCTTTTCGTCGGCAAGCGACATACGACTGCCAACACTTTCCAATGGTCTGGGGCTCGAGAGAACGGAAATTGGCGATGGAGGTTCGATTCCCGATACCCCCAGGCCGCCTGGAGCATTGCTGCTCATCATGGAGACGGTGTGAGAAATTGTGCCGTCTTTTTCCGCCTCGAGTTGCAATACTGGAGATGTGACATCATTTTCCCGCAGTTCGATTGGCGAAGTAACTTCTTCTTCTTCGACATGCAATGTTGGGTCAGCAAGCGTGGCTAAGCTTTCACCGGCTTGGCTTTGTTGTTGATTGTCTGGCGTAACATCTGTCGAGAAATCTTCCCACGAAAACTGGCGACTTAGACGGTGACCGCGGCTGGAATTCGGAGTGAGATGACTCGGGGTTGCGGTTGCAGCTGGCTCGCTGGGTACAATAGTGCGCGCGGGGCTGCTTTGGAGAGGTGCTGGGCTGATGCTTGGTATTTCGTTTTTGTCCTGGCCGACGATCGGTGACGATTTGTCGTCTGGAAATCCCATGTAATCATCATAGACTCCCGACAGATATCGACTTTCCCTAGCTATGTCTGAAGATGGCGTTGTAAGGCTTCCGTCAGCCGCCGAAGGGAAGGGAGGGAAACTCGGCGAGTCCGTCGGCATTGGACTTAGCGACTTGATAATATCCTCCCTCAGCTGGTCGCTTTCGTGCGGCGAGGCGTTGTCAATGGAGCTCATCGTCAAATTGCGTGCAAGGGGACCTGGGGCTACAAAATCCGCATCTGATGCATGACCTCGCTGGGGGTTCAATGGTGCGGTGGGAGAAAACCCAGATGAAGTAGTTGCTGTGAGTGGATGCGTCGACGCTGAGTATTTCGATGGGGAGTCACCGTAAAATGGAGAGTCCTCAGAAGCTTGTGGCTGTTGACTGGCGATGACTGACTGGTTCGAGGTTGTCAGGGGGTCGGGCGTTTGCAATGGAGGGAGCTCTTTTGAAGCCACAACAACCGCTGGTGGAGTCGGCAAAACATCATCCGCAACCGCCTGGTCATGTTTACCGACGGTTTCGCCAAAATCGTTCTCATTTTCTTGGATATCTTTCAATCCGACTGAACCCACCGCGTCGTCTTCGAGTGGCCGAGCTTGCTTAATCGTAGTCGTAGGGTCAAGATCCTCTGGCTCTCCAACATGCACAGAAGACTCCTCTAGAGTGTCGTTGACCGTCGCATACGACATGGTCGGTTCTGGCCGCTCCATTGGTGTCGGCGCCTCGGAGGCTATGTTCGTACTCTCTGATACCCAACCACCAGGTATTGATGGTCTCGATGGCCTCGCACGAGCTGTTACGGTTGCATCATCCACAGCAGAGAATTGCGATTCGGCCACGGGCGTAGTTGACGCGTCATCAACTGGTGCTGATGGTTCCACACGAGGGGTAGAGATCGTCTCGTCCTTATCGGCCAGCGCCGGACCCTTGATGAGACTGGGCGCTGTCTTCTCGTTATCCTCGGTGGATGTCATTTCGTACGACCCAGGAATGGCGTCACTCAATCCTAAACCTGTCACAGGATACAAGTCTGCTGCCTTGTCGTGTGTAACGGATTTGTACTCTGGCGGTGTCAACTGCGGCGACGGAGCGGCGTCAGAAACACCACCACTGGATGGTCCTGAGAAGAAGTCGGCACCGAAGCCGGACAAACGGGCCAGATCGGGAAGCCTTGGACTGAGAGATTTGCGACGGGTCGCTGGATCAGCGAGAGGTTGAGAAAGTCCAGCTTGGGGTGCTGCGTCACCCGCCGGGCCGGAAGGAACCACTATCTGTGGGCCAGATGATTGCTCCTTTGCAGGTGTCTCGATTGGCGCAGGTGTGTTGCTTTCGTTGACTAAACGATCCAAGCCGTACTCGCTCCTCCGCTCTGCGACAGGTTCCAGAGTTGGCTTCAGTCCACGAATAGACTCCAAGTTCTCGTCCCCATCTCTGTCGAAGCTGAGCCGTCGTCGCTGTTCGTTTGGCGAGCGCAACGCATGCGCTGGCGAGGTAGACCTTTCGCTGCCGGGGCTTTGTACGCCGTCCAGACTGGGCCGCCCGGCGGAGTCGATCGACCTGCGCTCCTTGTCCTTCTCCTCCTCCATTCGGCGGTATATATCAGAAGGACGTATAAAGGGCAATGACTTGTTCGGTGGGGCCGTGGCTGACGACGCTTGCTGGCCAGGAGAATCGGATCGTGGCTCTGGCCGGGAGCCAGACCTATTTCTGGAATTATCGCGGCTGTAAGGTGCGTCCTTGTGTCCCATGCTGCTCTTGCGAGGAGGGAAGCGCGACGATAACCCCGTAGCGCCTGCCGGAGACATCGCCCCGCGGTCTTGCGTCACGGGTGAAAAGTCCCGGCGGCCTGAATAGCTGCCGCCCGCACCAAACGGCCTTGGCCGTCCCGATTGTGGTGATGTCACATTCTCCGGAGTCCTATAGTCCGGCGCACCGCCGTACGGCGCCTGGTCGGCAGCCGGGAAAGGTTCGACGGGCTCGAAATGCTGCGCGGGCGCAGATGCTTGTTGGGTCTGGAGATGCAAAGCCGGAGGCCCGCTCGGGTTTCTACCAAATGACTGGCCCCTGAGGTGACCATATGCCGCAGTCGGCTGGGAGAAGGCTCGATTGCCCGATACTTGGGAGGCGCCGTTTTGCGCGCCCTGGCCAAGCTGGCTGCGGAATCCTATGGGTTGTTGCGCCGGCCCTGGCGGCTCGACCTCGGGCTCCTCCTCATCTTCATACTCGTTTCCCCAATCGTCGCCGTCGTAGTTCTGCTTCTTCGCCTCGACCCATTTCCTCGTCTTGGACCGGTTCACATTGGTCTGCAAAGAGTGGCTCGGCGTGCTCGGGGTCCTATAGAGAGTTCATGTGTGTTAGAGAGGCTCGTTTGTACACTTTGCGCGGGGGGCCAGGCGCGCGAGGCCCCGTTGACCGGCTGGTTGAAACTCACATCGGCGAGGCGTTCCGGTAGACATTATTGTACGTTCCCTCGTCCATGGCGGCATACGGAGATCAATCAAGCTCCCCGTGAAACAAGCTAGGACAACATCGCTGAGCGCTAGTCGGAAGAAGGAGAAGAAACAAAGATGCAACGGCTGGGTAGGTGGTAGTAGATACGCAGGGCGACGTCTCGTCGAAGATTGGGTTAATTGCAATGTATGCTGCTGCTGAGGCTGTGCTGGAGATCCGCCCAGAGTCGAAACTGGATCGGGGTCGTACGCTTATCACGTTTGGCAGCGTCGGCAAACTGGGGCGAAGGGATGACGTGGAGCCTGAAAAGGGCCACAACGGAGCGGTAGTTCAGCTAACTAGCAGTACATGGGGTAATAAGAGGGTACGAGATGAAGGATATAGTAATAGCAATGCCCAGTGGTAATGATACTTGTCTTGCAAGTAAAAGTATGTATGATAGAATGCTGCTCAGACTACTGCAGTGCCAATTTTGGAGAGGCAAGGGATGCCGTGACGACTACGTGACACCTTGTTTTCACAAATTCCTGAGCGGGTGGGCGGAACATTCGTGTGATGATGCTGGCAGAGTATGGGGCATGGCATGGGTGACGATGCGAACAGCGAGGTCCCCTCCCAGCCGGTAAATGCAGCGGCGTTATTTTTAATTTTCGGGCATGTGGACGGTCAGGATGGGCATATGATTGGACGTACTGAAGCTGGCAATAGCGGCAATGAACTCCTGGATTAAGAGCACAAGGTTTTGAAGTGTTCCATATGCTATATCACTTCAAGCTCAGTCGAATGAGTAAGAACATACCCGAGTTGCCGAAACACGTGTGAACTTCATCGCAAGTCCTCGAGTCGGCCCTGCTTCCAGATCTACAGCACTTCTCTGTGTAGATAGATGGTGGGACTCAAGGGCATCTTGTCAGATTTGGAGTATCCTTAATCTTGGATATTATAGATGCAGATCCTGTAAGGTGTCTGTTTCAACGCATTATTAGGCGGATCTTTTTCTCTGCGCTGGATTATGTTTCAACATTTTCTTATTCCAACAGCGCCTCAGATGTCATACTAATGCGCAACGGAATTAAGCTTTGTCAAGAAGGAAAAGAAGAATCACTGGCAATACGTCGAAGGCCAATGACATGTGACATGCTGACGGCATACAGTGTTTTCTTTCATCAACAGCAAGCGCCAAGCCGATGAGAATTGTTAGTATTCCCACGTCTTATACAGGCATTTGCAGCAACAAACAAAGATCTAGTTCGAGCTGGAGCCACAGATCAAAAACATCTACGGTCCATCCGGCGACTTCATTGTCACTTTCATTTCTTCTTTTTCAGGGGCTTTGCAGAATTACAAAATGTTTCATCCGCCAAAGATGTCTCAGCCTGTAATGCGGCAAATCAAAGTCTAACAAGTCTCTAAAATTGATATGCTTCGGACTTTTCACAGTCACGGTGCGTAGGTACCTACAGTTTTGACATCTCCAACAGAGGATTCTGAACAAAATTATCATATACCGAGGCAAGCCACCTTCTCGAGGCCGATGCAGGATGTAGTACAGAGCCACGTACGCTCGCCACAGTCGGGGTGTATTGTGTCCCCGGAAGGCCCCTGAGCGCAAAAGTTGGGGCATCAATTCGGTGCTACCAGCGCCCCGGCGCCGACTATTAGCACCATGCAGAATCGCTGAGCCACAGATCTGCCAGCCCGCTAAGGTGTAGCGCTAGGTCCTGGTAGGCTTCCGCTTCGCCTTACATTTTGACAGGGGTGGCTTGGGTGGGTGCAGGTTCGCAGGCACACGGACACGTCGCCCTGAGCTTTAGCCAACCACTCACAGTGAATCGAGAGCAGTTTGCGCTCAAAGCGAACACAGTCTTTTCGCTTCAACCATCATTACACGCAACCAAATCAGCAACTGCTTGAAGACAGATAGCCACTCATTCTCTTCCGCCTTCGTCATTGAAACATTCGACTCAGCGACTCTGCTTCTGATTTCGACGACATCACTTGAGGCTTACCACGTTCTGTGCTCGGCGCGAGACAATCTTTGACTTACGGTGTCGCGATCCAGAATCATCCACAGAGGAAAGCATCGAGCTTCCATCCCGCCTGCGCATTTCATCGACGCCATTTCCTCGATTCATTCAAAAGATAGACGTATTTGTCTGTCCGCAGCCGATATGGCTGTCGCATCGATTCAGGACCGGACTGCCGAGTTCCGTACGGTCCTCGGCCAGGTCCAGAAAAGACAAGCATCCTCGAAAGTCGGCGCACAAAGGCGGTCGCTTCTCACCGACCAGCAAAAGGCAGAAGCAGACGGCGATGCATCGGGACGCCCCAGGAGATCCGAATTCGCCAGGAAGGCAGCCGAGATTGGCAGGGGCATCTCGGGCACAATGGGCAAATTAGAGAAGCTGGCACAGCTCGCAAAGAGGAAAACACTGTTTGACGATAGGCCAGTCGAAATCAACGAGCTCACCTTCATCATCAAGCAAGATCTGGCTGCGCTCAACCAGCAAATCTCTGGCCTGCAAGGCCTGACGCGGCAACAGCACCCCAAGACCGACCAAGTCGGAGAGCACAATAAAAATGTCGTCTTCATGCTGCAAGGCAAGCTCACGGACGTGTCTGCCAACTTCAAGGACGTGTTGGAGTTGAGGACAAAGAACATTCAGGCGTCGAGGGCGCGGACCGACAACTTCATTTCGACCGTATCGCAAAACACAGCGCCTACGATACAACAGTCGGCGTCGCCCCTGTACGGAACGCCGAATCGCGGTACGCCCTCTCCAGGCGGTGACACGTTGTCGCTGAACCCGATGATGGGTGATCAACAATTGCTCATGATGGAGGAGGCACAACCGCAGAATGCCTACATCCAGCAAAGAGGCGAGGCAATCGAGAGCATAGAAAAGACCATTGCAGAACTGGGCTCCATCTTTGGCCAACTAGCATCGATGGTTTCCGAACAGTCGGAGCAGATACAGCGAATCGACGCCAACACGGAAGATGTCGTGGATAATGTGCAGGGTGCGCAGAAGGAGTTGTTGAAATACTGGTCCCGAGTCTCCAGCAATCGCTGGCTCATCGCCAAAATGTTTGGCGTGCTCATGATTTTCTTCTTGTACGTGCCCTCCCCTTGCTTCTATTTCGTACCATTGACTAATGAATCACAGATTATGGGTGCTTATCGCGGGCTAGAAGTTGCCTACCTCGGGCCACTGTACCGATATTGTATTGTAAAAAACTTCTTCGCAGGAATGACTGGATCATACATTAGATTTGTGACAAGTATCACTAGTAAAGCCTTTAATAGATTAGCCAACCCCATTGTCGTCCTGTCTTTTTTTACACGTGGCCGTCTTACAGTCTTGACATGAACTGGCTCCTGCGTCCCCAAGTAGTATGATTCAGAGTACTGACGATTACCATACCAGGCAATAAGAACCGTCAGATTATACTGAACGAGGCTTTCATTGTATATATCTTTATTTTTTTTGGTCCTATTCTATATGCTCTCCGAGCGTAAGCCACTCTCTGAGGGGAGACTCGGTTTCGTCATCGTGGTATCATGATATATATAAACTTTGCTGAAGTTTCTCAACAGAAAACAGAGGACAACCGAAATCTTCTCACGCGCCGTTCTTGAGGGTCTTGCCCTCCAGCTTGTCCGGGAAGCCAAAATTGATGCCGAACGGGGGGTACACGTATCGCACGGGCGCCTTCTCCTTGGTCAGCTGGGCCAGGATGTCGAGGTCGCCCGAGTCGAGGTCGACGATCTTGAGGTTGTCCTTGATGCGGGACTCGGTCACGGACTTGGCCAGCACCGTGATGCCCCTGGCGACTGTGTCGGGAGAACGGTGTTAGTTGAACATGTCTTGGCGGCACGTACTATCAACGGAGGAGGACTTGCCGTGGTAGCTCAGCAGGATGGTGCCGGGGCTGACGCCCTTGGAGCTCGCGAGCGACTTGACCTGCTCGCTCTCGAGCAGCGGACCGCCGGTGCTGCCGAGCGGGCTGTAGGCCATGATGTGGATGCCGTTCTTCCTGGACAGGTCGACGACCTCCTGCTGGGGCAGCAGGGGCGAGTTCTCGATCTGGTTGACGGCGGGGACGGTCTTGGCGTGCTTGAGCAGCTGGGTCAGGTAGGTCTCGCTGTAGTTGCAGACGCCGACGGCGCGGGCCTTGGCCTTGGGCAGGGCCTCCATCAGTCGCCAGGTCTCGACGTGGTCGTGGTCCCAGAGGATGTCGCGCTCGCCGCTGGGCAGCAGGGGGAAGCGGTCGGCGTCGCCGCCGTCGGGCCGGGTGCCGTTGGGGTTCATGCCGACGGCCCAGTGGACGAGGTAGAGGTCGACGTAGTCGAGGCCGAGCGCCTTGAGCGACTTGTCCAGGCAGAGCTCGACTCGGGTCGAGTACGTGTTCCACAGCTTGGTCACGACGAAGATGTCCTCGCGCTTGATCCCCGAGTCAAAGGCCGCCTTGAGGCCCTGGCCGACCTCGTCCTCGTTGGCGTAGCAGTACGCCGCGTCGATGAGCTTGTATCCGGACTTGAGGGCGATCTCGACGGCCTTGGCGACCTGGCCGGGTGGGGCCTGCCATGTTCCTGATCGGCTTGTGAGTGGTCCGTATAGTAAATCTCATTACGGGTGCTTTCTTTGGGTTCTCAATGCCCTGGAGAGAGTGACGATATACTAGATCTAGTACATCGAGACAAGCGGGAGATCACGGGAAAACATACCGAAACCCACGGCGGGAATCTCAGCGCCAGTGTTCAGCTTGAAAGTGGAGGGTGCCATGGTCGCGATGTGATTAGTGTGAACTGTGTGTATAAGTCGTTTCTTCGCGACTGGGTATAAACTCTAGGGAAATTCACGACGAAGAAGCAGCAAAGAGGTCTAGAAAATGCAATTGACTTATACAGAGCATCGCCCACATGCTAGGTGTGTGGCAGAAGGGGACTGACTATTTATGCGAATCTGGCAGAATGCCGAGAGAATCTGCATCACGTCACCGAGACGAGCCAGCTTCGTCTCGCGGATAAATCTATTCTTCACGTCTCTCTTTTCCGACGGACATGGCTACCGGGTCCACAGAACGGCGGAGATCAGGGGGAGTACACAAGCGAGACAAGGTACAATGGGTGAATGAAGTGGTGGCATGCATTGAGAGTCGACAAGTATAGGTAGGTTACTTGGGTAGGTATTGACATGTCGGGTTGGCGGGGCATGTCGCGGGGGAGTCGCGGGGTCCTCGCATGACGCTATTACGGCAACTCCAAGCAGAAGAAGAGGATGAACAGCTCTGCTAGAGCCCCAAAGTGGCATTCTTTTCTTAGAAGCACCAAGTAATTTCTCTGGGGAAGCAGCCAGAGCTACGGTAAGCCTTTAGTAGAGGAATTCAGTCGCGGTCAGCCAGGATTGGCCTCGCCTTGTGGACTGAACTTCATGTCCATCTGGGGTAGTTCTGCGCGAGAAAGAAGTCGCAGCGAGGTGCTGAAATGACTCGGAGGGTCGCCCGCCATAGAGCACTGCCATTTGTGGAAATTCTGAACGAAAGAGCGCTAAAGATACGCCTTGGTAGTGGGGCAAGCAGCTGGAGACACTCATTTGTGGGCGTTGCGGGGTGATCTTGAGCCGAGTATACAAAGCTGGAGCATGAAGCAGGCCCGAAGACGTCTTGCCTCATCCACAATGGCTTACCTGAGTGAGAGACCTGCCGGGTAGACTTGACTTAGGTAATGTACATCTGGGGCTGGGGAGAAACAGATCTGCCGGCTAATTGCTAGGCACACATCATCTCTGGAATTAATCCCCGATCTCTCAGCTGCTAATAAGACCTCGGGAACGACTTACACGCGGAAGCACTGATCAGTATAACATGAGACATGACCAGTCCATAGTAAGAATTGCGTCCCGAATCGCCTCTCATCGGCCGAAACATGTATATTGCAAGTTGCCCATACAAAATTTCACTGTTTTAGACCCATGGTCATTCATGCACCTTCCCTACCTAACGAACGAGTCTATGATACAACCCGAGCTACTCACAGCCATCAGCTACTCGTGGTGATGGCCGACCGATCCGAAGAATCAGCGTCATCCTTCCTGCGCATCATGTACGACCAGTGCGTCGTGGGATACTCGGCCAGCGCGGCGAGCTCGTAGCCGTCCTCGTTCTTGGGGCCGGCGGCGACGAAGCCGTGCTGCACGGCCAGGCGCGCGTATTTGACGGCCTCCCAGACCCGGCCGACGGCGTTGAACTCGATGGCCGCGAACGTGTACGCCTCGTACAGCCGCGACCACAGCCGCTCCTGCTCATACAGCGACACGAGCGCCTCGGCCATCTCCGGCGTCGCGTGCGACGCCCCTGTATAATCGGCGAACTGGCCCTGCAGCGCCAGGATCTGCGCGATCCGCGCGTCCGACGCCTCGACGATGCGGTCGACCTGCGTGCAGGCCGTACACGCGCAGGGGAAGTGCCAGGTCTCTTCGAGGCGCCCGAGACGTTGATCGCGGGGCAGCAGTAACCTGGTGACAAAATGTTAGTTTATACGTGAGCATTTGTGGATGAAAATCATCTTACTCGACGTAAGTAATGGTGATCTCCTCTCCGGCGAGAATGGGTCTCACGGCGAAGACATTTTGCGTAAAGGTTTCCGGGTCCCAATAGTAATGGGCGTTGGGTCGACAATCGTGGTTCATACGGGACACTGTGCGAGGTCATCATTAGTCGCCATGTCTGGTATATGGTTCTGGTACTCTCAATAGTCCTCGAATCGCTTACCCTCGGGAAACACGGTAAAAAAGTTTACACTTTTCGCGTCGCTGGGACGGGTGATGATCTCAACGTCGGAGATATCAAAAGCGTTGGTGAGGATGATCTTGTATACTTGCTCCTCGTGGCTCTCGGCGCCATCATGGGTGGACAGGTTCATAAAGATTTCCCTGTGATTCTTGGGCAGGTGGCCAATTCCTTCCGTCTGCATGCGGCGAACCTGATCCAAAGAGACGTGGTCCCATATGTCGAAATCGGTCATGATGGCCGCCGAGACGCTCATGATGTGGTCGCCCATC
The DNA here is from genome assembly GCA_018115615.1 of Pestalotiopsis sp. DP-2020a. Taxonomy (NCBI): domain Eukaryota; kingdom Fungi; phylum Ascomycota; class Sordariomycetes; order Amphisphaeriales; family Sporocadaceae; genus Pestalotiopsis; species Pestalotiopsis sp. DP-2020a. The sequence continues at coordinate 320,579 of JACVEI010000062.1, read as the reverse complement.
TCAAGGTTGCGGCTGGCGACCAGCCCCATGCCCTTGTTTGGGACCTCCTCGACGTGCCACTTGTCGCTCTCAGCGGCGTTGAAGTCCTTGACGTTCTTGTAGAGATCCGGGTTTGTAAAGGCCGGGCTCTTGGCGATCGCCACCGCCTCGGCCGGCGTGGTCAATATGGTGATGCCCCTGCCGCCGGCGAAGCCCGGGTTCGAAAAAATGCAAAACTCCTCTGTGCGATTGTAGTGGCCGGCACAGCTCGAGGCAATCGGCCACAATTCATTGGCGAGAAGCTTGTCGCTCTTGACTTTCGATGCGCCCGCTTTGGGTGGAACTGGATCCGCAAGCTTCTTCGTCTCCTGCTTTTCCTCCTCTTCCTGCTTCTCCATGACTGGCTCGGCAGGTTTCTGTGCCGCCACTTCGACCGGTTTTGCTTCTAGCGGAACGAATGGCGTGGCGACTGCGTGTATAGTCCTCTCGCTCTTTGGTTCCGGGGCGCTCGCCTGCGAAAACGCCGCGGGATCATATTCGCAGAAGGGGTTCTCAAAGTTGCCCAGGAAATTGTGCCACTGGCACCGGCCGTAGTCGACCATGTATCCCAACGAGTTCTTCGCGGCCGCCCCCGTAGCCAACGCGAGCAAGACCTGCTGAGACTTCATCTTGTGCGGGCAATTGCGATCGAGGCACCAGCGGTTCAGTTCAGCACCTAAGACATTTCATTTCCCAACATCGCAGAGAGACGAAAAGGTAAAAAACAAAAAAAGAACAGGCTGTCGACAAGTATATCAGCCGCCATCCCATGTGACGTGGTGTCACCACCTGCTGGCTAAAACGAGCTTGGCAACTCCCGTGGATGGCTTGGATGCGACGCAACATTCCCTTTGAAGACTGCTGTGGCCTATCGATAGGAGCGAGCCTGGCTATAACGCGATTGAGGACATGTCCCAAAGGGGCAGGCAGATGCAAATTGCCGGCTGCTTAATGGCCGGGAGCATGAATTTCGGCGGGGCACAAGCTATTCTGGACAGGGATACAAGCTGTTCACCTCGTTGGGCAGCTCTGTGATGAAGACTTGCGACTCGAACACGTGAAATCATCAGCGCGGGTTTGAAATATATAGGAAACATCATTAAATCTGCATACTCGAAAACCCAAATAAATAGCAAGACGTCATCTGAAAAGCAAACACTGGCATACCGTAAAAGTCCTCTTTTCTTAGTTCGTACACTCATTCAAATGCATAAATCATAAACACCTTCGTTCCCTGGATCAGGCGAGCACACTCAAAGTCGAGCTTTCACCGAGCGATTGCGTTGGGCATCTTGTACCGGTGACTGAACAACCGCCTGTGTATCAAATTCTACTCTAGAGGTCAACTAATATATACTCCAAGGACACTTTGGCTCGGAGCTTTTCTTTTTCTTTTTACATACCAACCATGACTTTCAGTACCAGGTCGCCCTTTTCGTCCTTTACTTGACCCGCCATCTTGAAGGCCTCGGGAATCTCGTCAAAGCCGTTGTATCGATGCGTAACAAGCTTGGCCACGTCAGGCAGAGCTGCGTTCTTGCTTGCCAGCATGTTGATGACGTCTGGGTAGTTGTTTGCATATCTGAATACACCAACGAGGTCGACTTCTCGCAGTGCTGCGGCCGATAGAGGCAGCGTTTGGATGGGGTTGCCCATGCCGATGATCATGACTTTTCCGCCTGCTTGAGTGGACTAAAGGAAAGGGCTCGTTAGCTGGGGCGCCGCGCGATATGAGGCCCTGCCGGAATCAACTCACGTAAATAGCAGTCTGCATACACGACTCGACGCCAGTGCACTCGAACGTCACCGTCACTTCACCAACGGCTTCGCCCTTGACCTGCGTGGATGTAATCTTTTCCGCCAGGTCCTTTGCGTATGCGAGCTTGTCCTCGATCGTCTGGGGTCTGGCCATCGGCACCACAATCGATGCGTCTGCGAAGCCATTTTGCACGGCAAAGTTTACACGGTCCTCTTGAATGTCGGCAATCAAGACCGTCTTGGCGCCCGAGACCTTGGCCGCGGCGGCGCAAAGCAGACCCACGGCGCCAGCACCGAGGATGAGCACAGTTGAGCCGGGCTTCAGATTGGCGCGGTCTCGGGCATGGAATGCCACGGACAGCGGCTCGACGAGTGCGCCGTATTCTAGGGACACGGTTTCGGGTAGCCTGAGCGGATGATGTGTCAGTTTCCAATATTTCCATCATAAGGAGGTGATTATAGCCAATAAGTCGCAGGGTAAACCACTTACTTGTGCACCCATTTTGCGGGGTGGTTGATCCGGTCTTGTAGCGTGCCCTGGAAATGGGGGAATGCCTTTGCCGAGCTGCGGAAACGCATGCCCTTGCAGATGTTATACCTGCCCTCCTTGCACAGGTCGCACGACTCGCACGGCAGGCCGACCTCGAGGGCTACGTGGTCGCCGACCTTGAGCGTGCTCACCTCCGAGCCGACGGCCTTGACGACTCCGGCCGACTCGTGGCCCAGCGCCATGGGCTCTTTGCAGATGATGTCGCCATTTCGGTAGTGGTTGAAGTAGTGCAGATCCGAGCCGCAGAGACCGGTGGCCTTGATTTCGACTTGGACTTCGGTGGCTTCTGGCGCGGTGAGTTCTCGCGATTCCTGTAATGCATTCGATGAGTTCTCAAATTGCTTTCTCTGCTTGTGTTGCATTTCGGCGCAATTGGGTCGCAACGTACCACTCGCAGATCTTTTGCGCCGTGCAGGACGGAAGCTCTAATATCGCCGCCGCACATGTTGAAGACTGGTGTTTGGGTGTTGGACCAGATGTAGGAGTAATTGGTTTGTATGTTCCCGTCTCAGAGCGAACGGAAAGTTTTACAAAGGAGGTTCTGGTCTCTTGAGAGGCACTTGGAACTTGGGTATCACGAAAGAGTCTGAAGAATGAATGAAGCAAGTATGAGCAGCAGAGTAAGTTTGAAAAGAAGAATCGTCAAATCTTTTTAGATCTCCGTCTCGATTTACAACTGCCACGACCGGGCAAAAGTTCCAACATGGACTCGGAAATTTTGACCTACCTTTCCCGTCAATTCGGAAATCTGAACCGTGCTCCGATATCGACGGCCCAACTCCCTCTCACCAGTCGAAACATGTAGAGAATGACGATGTTGTACCTGCTATTGAGGAGCTCCTCCCCTGCGGCGTGTGGAGTCTTGGTCTCTCATCCCGCGGGGTGTAAAAGTAAGTCACTCGCCTTGGGGGGTTTTAGTGGGCTCTAGCGGGCATCAAGCCCGGCCAGAAGCGACTTTCCTGGCGAGTTACCCCAAATTTCTCCGATTTCACCCCGCGTTCGGCAAGTCGTAAAGGCAACGAGGCCTATCATGTTTTCTTCATGAGTCGCAGAGCCAGAAAGTAAAGACACAAAAAAAGCCAAGTACAGCCTCACTTTTAGTTTATAATTTATGTGAAAGAACGTCTTTGCATTTCGATTCACTTTCAGCATTGAAAATGAATTCGTTGCTTGAAATATGTGCAAGCAGCACCACACCCAAGCATTGCTAATGATGGTCCGTAATATTCGAAGGGGTCTATACGAGTGGGCATATCAGCACTATGGTGCCGTACTGTCACGAGAACTTCCCTTTTCACTTACAACCATATCTTCTCCAAAAGGCCACCCTTCCTTGTTGTTGTCATCACGTACGGTTCAAAAGACTAACTATTATTCATTCCTTGGATCCTAATCACGGTCATGGCTTCACACAACTCTTATTTCGGTTACTTTCTAAATTTCGTGACCGCCTCGGCGCCAGATACATACCACCGGCCCAAATGCCGCATGTTCCGGCGATAATTGCCGTTTTGTGAGGAGCTCCCAAGTCCCAGCCCGACAGAAACCCACAATAGCGGGGGAGGGGTTCGCGTGTCGTGGGGTACTCTGTAGTATCGAAACCGCTGGGAGCCAAAGAAGCCATCGCCCGTCATAGTGCATCCCGAAAGCGACTGACGACCTGCAATTCCGTGTCATCTGAGAGGCCAATTGGGCCTGCTGTAAAAGGTTGGCGATGAAGGCAACATGTACTCGCTATTTTCTACCTTGCTCTCAGGGCTGGCAGAAGTGGAAACTTGTCATGCAAGCTTGGCCTTCCTAGTAGATGCTAGAAACTTGAAAATGTGTATCCCTCCCGGATGCCGGATCATGGCCAGCTTGGTATCGCGAAGCGGGCCTGTTCTTTTTTTTTCTCCTTCTCGTGTTTATGATCTCTTGACTTGCGCGTGGGTGGTAGAACTTTCTTCCACTTGTAATTATTATTCTTATTCCTACTACTCTGCGAAACGAAGCTGGTTTCTCACAGACTTTGAATGGTGATATCACAATCTACTGTCTGCTCAAGACTGCAGCAATTGAATAACCATATTCCCAAACCACCATCCACAATGTCCGGCTTATTCTCTCTCGAGGGCGAGACCGCGCTCATCACCGGCGCCACCCGTGGCATTGGCGCCGCCTGTGCGATTGCTCTCGCCGAGGCCGGCGCCGACATTCTGCTCGTTCAGGTACGAAATCCCCTTCCTCTCAGCAGACAATTATCACGGATTCGCGCAACATGGGACTAACACGCTTCTTGTGAGTAGAGAGACAACAGGGTGACGGACACGCAAAAGACCATCGAGTCGCTAGGCCGGAAAGTATCGGTATACACGGCAGACCTGTCTTCGGCAGAGGACGTCAAGAAGGTGGTGCCGGCCGTGCTGGCCGACGGCCACAAGATCCGGATCCTGATCAACTGCGCCGGCATCCAGATCAGACATGCCTGCGAAGTGTTCCCCGACGACGACTTTAACAAGGTGAGCGCACAAGCCCAGTTGCTTTTCTCTCGCAGCGCTCTTTGCGGCCAGTCCAGAATATAGAGAACGGAGAGATCACAAATCTAACCTAAGTGTGCTCCCAGGTCCTACAAGTCAACCTCAACGCCGTCTTCACGCTCTGCCGCGACGCGGGCGCGCACATGCTGACGCTGGACCCGTCGGCGGCGACGGGGCGGCGCGGCAGCATCATCAACTTCGCGTCGCTGCTGACGTTCCAGGGCGGGCTCAACGTGCCGGCGTACGCGGCGTCCAAGGGCGCCGTGGGCCAGCTGGCCAAGAGCATGGCCAACCAGTGGTCCGACAAGGGCATCACGGTCAACTGCATCGCGCCCGGCTACATCGCCACCGACATGAACGAGGCCCTGCTCGCCGACCCCAAGCGCCTCGCCAGCATCAGCGAGCGCATCCCCGCCGGCCGCTGGGGCAGCCCCGACGACTTCAAGGGCAGCGTCGTCTTCCTCGCGAGCCGGTCGAGCGGCTACGTGACGGGGCACACCCTGGTCGTCGACGGCGGCTGGATGGGACGGTAGACAGAAAATGCAGGATAAAAGGCGTGGGACTTTTAGTAGTAATGAGGGTTTACGAAATATGATACATGCACGCTCATCAGTGATACTCAAAGCTTTTGTATTAAGAAGCAAAGCAAATAGAACAAACAGTGGAAACTTGATTCTGCCCAGAGACTCCAAAACTTCAAATCATTCTGATCATGTGCTGTGCATGGGTATATACGACCACTGAGCGTATCTCCCTTAACATGTCGCACGCCCTGAAAGGCTATCCTCGAACGCTATCGTGACTTCATCAATTTTCAACTGTTCCGGCCCAACAATACTGCCGCGACGCTGACCGGCGAGGATCGCTGGACGCAAAACCCTCAATCATAACTCTGGCGAATGGCTCGTATCTCTTCACCATGCAAAACTCCCTATGAGCACTCGACCAGCACGTAGTCCTCGCTCTCGTCGGAAGCGCTGCGGTTCTGCGCGCTGGTATTGCCCAGTCGCGAGAGGATGACCTTGCCGCCCGACCGTTTCCGTATCGCGACCCGTGGGGTGTTGTACCAGTTGCTTTGTTCGCGGACCCTGATCGCGCCGTTAGTTGCGCCTAGACCTTACAGTAGACGAGATGAATCCCTCTTTGATCTTGCCACTGGCTTTCGTTGCCGATGCCACATGTCGTAGTGTCCTGTCGTGGCGGATAAAAATGCGCAAGACTCACTCTCGTTGAACTAATGCGATGTTGGTCCGTATCAGCAGACTGCGGGTTTGCTTGTCGACTTTGGAGCCCATTGCGAAAAGATCAGCACGGGTAGAGCAAACAAGGTTGCGATTAGAGTTGGATTGTCGGGCGCAACAAGAGATACGATTTGCGCAATTTGCGACGGCGATTTGGAAATCAGTATCACGGTCAGATCCAGCAAGTAAGCCGTGTGGGCAGGGACTGCCTATCTAAATATGCGACAGAGGACAAAAGAGGAAGACACGACAGTCGGCTTTCTACTGGGCATGACTTCATGTTAAAGTTACATTGGTGTCAAATTCGAAGCATGTGAAAGCCGCCATGGGGGGGCCGTCGTCTTTCGCTTGCAGTCTTGTCTTGCAATAGAGCCCCCGGAAGTGGCCGCGCATATACTTTTCCAGGCCTTTGTGTGCTTGTATGCTTACTAGGTAGCGAATCTGTCTGATTTGCATGTTCTACACCTAGGAATTTGAATTTCCCATGTGGTAAAATAAATAATTTCGTGATATATATGCGCACTCGCTAGCGAAAGATTAATCGCATTATGCGAACAATCATTTTTAGCCTTCTAGATTGTATTTCTAGTGCTCTATGCCCTTTCGTTATTCATGACGTATGGGGGACAGGTCGGGTTTCGCACAAAGACGCTGCCTGGATCCCCATGGTCGGTGCTACAGCTTTGGCTCTGTCGCACCTTTGGCCGCGCGAAATCAGCAAAGGGGCCTTCTCTTTGGTGTCTTCGGACGCGTGGAACGATAATTGTTCCAAGGGAAGCGATAAAGAACGAGAACCTCAGTGGGTCTTACTCTTCTCTTCATAGTAGTGAGCCATCTGGAGGCCGGCTCTCCTGAAGCCGCACTTGACGTAGAAACCCTCGTTGGCCTCGCTGCAGTCGAGAATGGTCTTGTAGCAGCCGACCTTTTCGGCGATGAAGTCGAGCGCCTGGATCAGGCGCAGACCCAGCTTCTTGCCCTGCTGGTTCTTGGCCACTGCGATATCCTCAATGTGGCCAACCTTTGCGAGCGCATGGATACTGCATAGAGAGAGGGATCATTAGCGCAACTGTTTGCAGAGACGAGATGCCTGCTGGAGAAGCGGCTATTGCTTCTCGAGTCCACCAATTGGTCCGAGGCCATTCCCCAACCCATCCCAAGAGACGTCGCATGGTATTGTGTCTTACAATTTCTGCTCAATGACCACAGCGCCGGTACCCACGACGACGGGCTTGCCACTGCTGGAGTCCTCGATGACCAAGATGTAGTATACATCGCTCTTGTTCTTCAGTGACTCGTATTGCTGGTCGAATGCCTCCTTGCTGATATCTCCGACGGTCGTCAGCACCCGCAGGCAGTCGAGGAATCCTGCTTCGTAATCGCCACGCTCGAGCGCCCGGATCTTGTAGCCTTCGGGCAGGGCTGCGGCCACCTCGGGGCAGATGAGGTCCGACGAGAAGAGACCTTGTTCAGCCATTGTGAAATGGGTTCGAAGCCGGGAGGGTGCGTCTGGTGGATGTGTCGAAGCGGGTATCGAGCGAGAGCGATGCGGCACCTGGGAGAAGAGCGATGAAGATCAGACCAACAGAGGGTTTTCGAGCGATGGACGTAATTGGAAGCGAGTGAGAGACAAAGACAGCGGTGCAGTGCGCTATGGCGTAGAGGATTGTTGACAACTTAATAAAAAGAAGGCCCGTTCGTCCGTATTGCAGCGACTTGTTCTTACACTACGCAGGTACTACCCTTCACTTACGAGATCAAAATACGACCCTGGATGGGCCAGCTTTGCTTGGTCAAGCCCCTGGCTAGCGCTGTGCTCAGCCTCACGTAAGTGCTTCGTTGGGGACGTCTTGGTGAGCATTAGCGCTATCGGGAACTGCCAATCTGTTCAACATGGCATTGCAAGGATTTTGGCGAAGCCGACGGCTTACATTCATCCTTCAAAGGCTTGAACATGGTCTTGCATCTTGATTGAATATACGATGTAGCCCGTGTAGATTGGTGGATACTTCGAACCCTCTGGATAAATTCCTCGGCTCTCTTGCTCTTTCGCATCTTCCTGACAATTGAATGCCACATATGCTAGATAATGTATGAGCCTTCAGTGGCCCTCCAGCTGTCCAGTTCACACCGCAATTTGGGGTCAAGGAGCTGGAAGTACAAGTTATATCGGGTGCAAGTTGGTGGTGTAGGTACAGGTCGCCTAGCGCCCGTTTAATGCAAATCATGACTGATTTCCTTCCGTATATACCGTTTAAAGCTTCTTCTCGAGTGAGAAGTCAGCATGCAGCAGGAGTTGTGTCTCTGATCTAAACATACATTGATCCACACGGAGATTCAGAAATGAATACGACTGAGATACATGTTGGTAAGGCTGTTGAGGAAATGCCAAGGCAACAGGGGCGCTTCCAATGTTCCCCTGGAAAAATGGGCCTTTCTGGCTCGGTAGACATGTATCACACCCCCCTGCGACACAGGTGCCCCGCCGTGGTCTTCACATGCCATAAAATGACGTTGAGAGCCAACCAATTCTCATCAAAAGCTCGCCTTTGCCACTGCAGTGCGTGTGTGTCTGATACGCATGTCGCGTGAACTCTGGCGCGTCCCGAGTAATGGCCTTGTTGAACACCTTGCCATCATGACTTGGCTGAGTTCTTGCATCTTACTGCCGGACGCTTCTTGCTACAACTAATACCGAGAAGTTCCTCGTTGGCGATGGAGGTTGACGGAGACTTCGACATCGATGCCATGGAGCTCGAGATGGCACGAAATGGGTGGCATGGGCAGGATACTACCGACCAAGCCCGCGAGGCCGCGGCGTCAACAGGACGAACCCTCCTCCCGAAGCCAGTAGCGAGCATGATCAGCCTTGCGACTCGGTCGACATCATTTGCTCTTCGCTTGGGGACCGTTATCGGCGGATACGGCCTCGGCGCCGCAAAGTTCACAACGCTCTCCAGCCTCGAGCTCGGCCGCGGCATCCTCGAGGGTATCCTCAGCAGGGCTGGGAAGGACGCCCTGACGAGGTCCAACTCGGACCTTGGAAGGGAGAGCGCCGAGACTATACTGGAAAAGAGCCTGGAGAGCCTGCATCATACCATGATGCACATGATCTTTTGGACGACGGCTGGATACTCCATCACTGAGACTACCGTCTCCTCAGTGTCGCAAATATCTCAGTTGTTGCTGTCCTCTCTCGACCAGTTCTTTGGTTCCACCGACTCCTCGAGGGCAATCGCCTCCATCATTACCTTGATCCGCCACGAATTTAAGAACCCCGCAACCGGAGTGAATGGAGAGAAAGTTGGTGTCGTGGACCTCATACTCGGCTTGTGCGGCTTGGCGTACTTGCAGAACTCTGTAAGCAGAGCCTGGAATCGGCTTTCGAAAAGATCTAAAAATAGTTACTAACTCTAACTTTTGCAGTGCAGCAGAATCATTAGGGAGGAAGCGCAGCGTCTGGGCCACGAGGAAGTCATCTGGGATATCGTAGTGCTCAATAATGGCGCACGTGCTGATGTACTCCAAGACGGACTCGCCGGCGCAGGCCGCGACTTTCGTCCGAATGATGAGAGTAGTGGCCAACTCTTGGAAGCATTGGAAAAACGTGGTGCATATGACAGTAATTCGGACGAAGACTTGGCCGAAGTGCAGCTCAGGAAACAGATTATGGAGACGTTGCCCAAAGACGCAAGAGTATCGATATCAACATCAACTACCACGACCAAGATAATCACGGTGGAAGTACAAGGCGGCGACCAACTTCCACTTTTGGCCCCTCCCGGGGCTGATCTCATCGAACGTGAGATCACCACTCCTGACAGCCACCAGCTCCAATCAGAGGAACAGTCCCCAGCATATCGGCTCGTATACCGTATTAGTCGGGAGAGACAACGAAACTCCATCATACAGCCCACAGAAGCCGATGAGTCTCGTCCATGCATTGAGCTCGATGATGGAGGTGACAACGACGAGGAGGCTGGATTCGAGAAAGATGACAAGCCGCCTCCAGTCCCTCCGAAATCACCCAAGACAATCCCGAAAGCTATACAAACGCGACCACGGCGATCGTTGTCATCCGCCAGCTCTTCATCTTCAAAGACACCTCTATCCCCCAGAGACAGATCTTCGCACATTCCTGTACCTAAGAAATCACCAGAGACTACCGCGAACCAGAAAAAGACTCGGCAACCTTTACTTTCCTCCAAGGATACTCGGGCAACAGGTGGCGCCAAGAACCAACCAGGTATAGAGTCAGCCCAGATCGGAGGAAATACGCCAGCACCTCACCTTGAGAAGAGGACTAGCTTCAAGAATGTCTTAAAGAAAGGCACGGTTTCTGGGCTTGCAGGTCGATGGGGTAAAGACTCCGGAAGTGAAGACTCCTCCAGCAAATCCAAGCCGAACGTGCGCACTCCGACACGAGGAAGTAAGCCTGGCGAGGTGAGGTCACAAGGTGGAAAGACATATTCTTCCCCATCAGATCGAATTCTAGGCACGGCTTCCAAGCGCGATGTGCCACGGCAACCACAGCGAGGCAACCCAAACTTTTTCTCCTCTCGGGATCTGGGCGTTGCGGCAGACATGGACATTTACAAGAAACAATCCCGGGCTGACCTCGGTAGCCGGCAGCATAGGCGGCGTAATTCCATCATTTCCCAGACAGACACCATGTCAGTTCACTCCATTGAGAGCCGGCCCGGATCTCCATCGTTGTACCGGTCGGGTTATATGTCCAAATCCAAGCCGGGAGATGACCACGTCGAATCGACAGGGCATTCCCCTCAGAGACACGCAAGGGCGAGGTCTCAACTTGGCTTATACTCGCCAAGCATTTACACATTGCCAGCGAACACTTCTCAAACGTCTCTTGTGTTATCGTCATATCACCAGAAGAGTGCGTATGCTGACTCTGAAGCGGTTGATACTCTGCGGAAGACCGGCATGGTTGATGGAATGTTCCCGGAATTCCACATCCTAAGGAACATCACTCGGTACAGTCGTTATGCTTCAGCAGCTTATGGCTCACATTTCCTCAACCTTATGGGTATCGCCAAAGACCAACAGGAGCGCAAAGCGCGAGACGACACCCATCAAGATATCCGTTCCTTTGCACAACATACACAACTACCCCCGAACAGTGTATTACTGTCGTCATTTGTTGACCCCCAAGGAGGATCTGATTCGAGTGGCTCCACAGAGACTGGTATACCTCTCGTTCATACCATTGCTGTCGATCGTGAATCAAAGGCCATAGTGTTGGCATGTCGTGGAACGCTGGGGTTTGAAGATGTCTTGTCTGATATGATGTGCGACTATGACGACCTTGCATGGCGTGGCAAGGCGTATAAGGTCCACAAAGGCATACACGCTTCGGCGCGAAGACTCTTGTACGGCGGCGACGGACGGGTACTCTTCACTCTCAAAGAAGCACTCGAAGAGTTTCCCGAATTTGGTCTGGTTCTCTGTGGCCATTCTCTAGGCGGATCGGTGGCCGCGCTGCTCGGTGCCATGCTTGCGGAGCCAGCCACGACCGGCACTGCGTTTGTGACATCTGCCCAGCAGCACAAACGGCTCCTCTCGAATGGCATGATGACCACTGACGCACATATACCAGTGAATCTACCTGCAGGGAGACCCATTCACGTATTTGCATACGGGCCACCGGCGACCATGTCACCAGCGTTGCGGCTGGCAACACGGGGACTGATCACAAGTGTCGTCCACGGCAACGATCTTGTGCCATATCTTTCTCTTGGTGTCTTGCACGACATGCAGGCTTTGGCATTGGCGTTCAAGACAGACAACAACGAAGCCAAAGCCGAGGTACGTCGGCGGGTGTGGCAGAGTTTCCAGACGGGGCTTTCTGACAAGTGGTACAACAATGCTCCAAAACTGTCCACTGAAGACGATGCGCAATGGTCATATGCTGCATTGAAGACGCTCCGGGCGAGTATGATGAGTTCCAAGCTACTCCCACCTGGTGAAATCTTCGCAGTAGAGAGCACGCCGGCCCTGCGAAGGGATGCGTTTGTCCAAACTGGTGGAGAATTCATTGGCCGGACCGCGACGCGCATCGTACTCAAGTACATCAGGGACGTCGAGAACCACTTCAGAGAGATCAAATTCGGCGCCAGCATGTTGACAGATCACAGTCCTGGTCGCTACGAAGACGCACTGAGGCGACTGGCACTCGGTGTCATGTAAGCCTGGGCGTTATAATACCAAGCCAGAGTGGCCATCACTTATACTTTATTTCAATTGACTGTTCGTAGAAGTCGTTGAAATTTAATCACAAGACTAACCATGTAGATATACACTCCAGACAGATGTCAATATATAAAAACAAATCTCAACTGTCCCTATCCTACTCTGGCTTCTCCGTCGTGATCCTGCCCTCCCCGTCATAGAAGATCTCCCTGACCTTGACGCTCCGCAGGTGGTCGACGCCCTTGCTCAGCTCGCAGTCGTGGTGGAACAGCCACCAGCGGCCCTGGAACTCGACGATGGAGTGGTGCGTCGTCCAGCCGAGCACGGGCTCGAGGATCCGCCCCGCGTACGTGAACGGGCCCAGCGGGCTGTCCGACGTCGCGTACACGATGTAGTGCGTGTCGCCCGTCGAGTAGCTGAAGTAGTACGTCCCGTCCCGCTTGTGCATCCACGCCGCCTCGAAGAAGCGCCGGTCGTGGTCGTCGGCCGCGATGGGCGCGCCCGTCTCGGGCGCCAGGATCACCAGGTCGCGGACCCCGTTTGCGCCGTCCGCGAAGCTGCGCATGTCGGCGCCCAGCCGGCCGACCTTGGGGAACAGCGCCCGCTGGCCGGCGCCCGACGGCTCGTGCGGGCCCAGCAGCGACGCGTCAAAGCCGGCGTCGCCGTGGCCCCGCTGGTAGCACTGCAGCTGGCCGCCCCAGAGCCCGCCAAAGTAGAGATACGCCTCGCCGCCGTCGTCGACAAAGGACGCCGGGTCGATGCTGAAGCTGCCGGGGATGGGCTCGGGGTCGGGCTGGAACGGGCCCTCGGGCCTATCTCCCACGGCGACGCCGATGCGGAAGACGCCCTTCCTGTCGCGGGCCGGAAAGTACAGGTAATACTTTCCATCTTTACCCCTGGCGGCGTCGGGCGCCCAGAGCTGCTTGCTGACCCACGGCACGTCCTCGGTGCGCAGGACGACGCCGTGGTCGACGACGTCGTCGTAGGGCGGCCCGTCCAGCGACGACGTCGAGTAGACGTGGTAGTCGGCCATGTCGTACTGGTCGCCGTTGTCGTTGAAGGCAATGTCCGTCTCCCGGTCGTGCGACGGGTAGATGTAGACGCGGCCGTCGAAGACGTGGGCCGACGGGTCCGCCGTGTACAGGTTGGTTATCAGCGGCGGCGTCATTTTTGTCTTTCTTCGTTTCTTGTCTCCGTTTCCTCTCCTTCTGCCTTTTCTAGTGTACCCTCTCTGTATTTTTCTGTGAGGGCCGGCTCAACTTTCCTCTGGAAAGCGTATATCATGTACAATGTCGTTGTGTTACTGGTGCTGAGCGTGTACTCAGAGCAGTAGAAAGAAAGAATATCTTCGAAACAAGACTGTACGAGGTATGAGAGAGACGAATTTATAACAGCTCAAATTTGTTCTCTCTTGTTGAAATGACATAGAAACATCTCGTCTTGATGACTTGCAGGCGACTATATGGTATGCGCCTCGGCCCATGGACTATCTCGAACCGGAGCAATGGACCATGGGTGCATCCCAATTTATCCCAATTTACCCGGTTTACCCAGTAGGCGATGATGGCGCCAGATCCGCCCACCTGCATCGGCAACATGCATAGGCGATTTGGAAAGCCCCTGCAGCTCGACCTCTTGGGAGCCGCATCAGTCACGAAGAACCAGAAAGCGCGCACATCTTGGTTCTCGAGTCCATGGGTGCAACATCTACCCGTCGACCGTCGGGCGTCGGGCTGAGATCAAGATTGTACACAGTTAGGTTATCCATGTTTGATGGACTGTCGACCACTTTGGTACCTGTATCGCTGATTATAGACATCACACAAGAAAAGACAAAACCAGCAGAGGTCAAGAGGTTTGCAAACAAGAAACGGCCATCCTTGTGTAAAATTCCAGGATCATGAGCTCTACCACATCCCACCCGCTATATAAATCTGCAACGGCTTGGTATCTTTGCACAAACCAGACTCATGCGCCGTCTGTTCTCATTGACAACGTCCCCCGTTTCAGTCAAAACCCCGTGTAATAGCCCCAGCACTTCTCCGTCGCTGCTTGTGCCTCCCATAACATCCCCAGACAGGCGCCCGTTTCGAAGGTTTCTTGCTTCGAAAATGAAAAATCTTTATAAGTGATATATCGTGAATAAAAGTGCAGATGGGTATAGTAGTTTTCGTCATCTCTCTTAAATGGCCATCATATAACATGTTCGTGTTTGGTGCTGTTGTTCGTTGTAAAATATTGGCAGAGACAATGCCCGCCGAAAAATTAGGAGCTCGAGTTGAGGTGTGTCAAAACATTCGGCTTCAGGTCGTCGTTCGAACCGTGGTATGTTACATGAGCACCCATTCGGTGCCTCGCTTGACGAACTTGTCAAGCAACATGCCCAAGTCTGCGAGCACGAAGCGGCAGATGTAAAAGCTGAAGAACTCTGCCGCATGTCTAGTGCAGAGTTCAAGACCGACTTGCGTCTTGTCAGCATGTCGTAGTCCTGGATCATCGACCTGGCGCGCGATTTGATCTAGTACGGAACGAGTCAGCATTGGGCCACGAGCATTGAAGAAGGGCCATAAAACGACAGAACTTACCAACTGCCTGCGCAGCATCAAATAGTCGCGCGAGACTCTGCATGTAGCCAGCATAAGGGCCGTCAAACTTGAGGGACATGACATCACGCTTGGCCGGGCGACTGCTGGGATGAGGAACCATGGGCAAGGTGGGCATTGTGCCAGACCCGACGCCCAAGACTTCCTTTTCTGGAATCCTCTCGCCGCCGCCACTCGTACTCTTGTTGCCGTAGGCGCTCGTCAGGTTGGCGGCCGATCCTTTACTCCTCAATCTGCGCCAGCTGAAAGCCGCTGCTTTTCCACTGACGCTGGTACTCCTCGGGGGTGGCAGAGCCGGCTCGCTATCCTCTCGGTCTCGGAAAGCACCAGCGCTTTGCGATCCAACTTCACTACCCAACTTCCTGCTCAGCGTTTGTTGTACTTGTTCCAAAACGTTCTCTAGGTTCTGCATTTCCTCCAACACAGCATCGGCATCGTTACCGTCGATTCTTGCTAGATTGAGGAGAGCAGCCGTGAGAAAGTCGCATTGAGAAGACTTGTCTTCCAAGTTCCGCAGTTTGACACCCTTGACTTTCCATACCTCATGCGGCACAAACAGTCGAGTCGTGACATATCCACCACGAGGATGCGCAAGAGTTTGGTACAAGGCCCGCATGAGCCAGAACGGCCGTAGCATCACATCAGACGGGCATGGCTCGAGTGGCATCGGTATGTCTGGGTTAGGAGACTGAACAGAATTCGGCGACTGCGGTCGCTCAGCGTGAAAGTCCGAGTCGAAGAGGAACATGCCGCCAAAGCCGCCAGCTGCCTTGCTGCCGAATGTGGCGGCCAACGGCGTTGGGAGTGCAGGCATTGCCGGCTGTCGAGAGACTGACGAGTTGGTCATGGTTTGGCTGAGGGGGGCCAGCGGGTACAAATCACCACCGTTGTCGATATTGGGCACCGACATTTGGCGGACCTTGAGCGACTTCAGACTTGACGAAGACTGGTTCTTGCGGAGCGGGCCACCAAATGACATGGGGGAGCCAGTACGGAAGTCATTGGGGTCTTCAGTGTGCGGCGGGTTGTGCGGCGGTGTCGGTGGTGCCATCAATGGAGGACCTGGACTGACACCTCTACGCGGGGAGTCTGGACTCTGCATAGAGAAGGGACCTGCTTTCGAAGACGTTGCCGACATGACTTGCCTTGACTGCGTCGCGAAGTTCCCTGGCTTGATAGGCAGCGTAGCCGTAGAAGCGCCTCCTCCTGCCTGAACAAGCTTGGCTGTCTGGATCTTGAGCTGTTTCGCATTCTGTCCCGAGAGCCTTCGACTTCTAACACTTGACTGACCCGGCGACTGTGAAGGAATCTGGGGCAAGGCCTGTGGTGGTGGAGGTAGCGATGGCGGAGCGGGCTTCGTGGATGGAATCGGTAGTTCGGCAACGGAAGACAAGACTGTATTGGCCGTTGGTGGACTCGAGCCGACAGAACTGTGATATGTCCTTTGTGTGAGACCGCTCGAATCCGACTTGCGCTCTCTCGAGGTAGTGTCTGCCTGCTTTGCGCCCTGCGGGTTGAAGGAGAAGTTGTTGAGCGCATAGTCTCTCGTCAAGTCTTCGAGCATGCGCTCTTCTTCATCCGAGTCACTGCCGTCGAAAAAGTGACCATTATATACTTGCTGATCTCCGTGCTCTGCCAGAGACTGTTGTCTCTGTCTTTCTCTGTCGTGCGCTGCTTGTATAACGGCCTCGCGTTCCGACTGTGCATCTCTCTCGGTTTGCCGTACCCGCTCCTTTGCAATCTCAACCCGGCGCATGGCGTTGGCTACCACGTCCTCTTCCTCTTCTTCTTCCAGCAGTTCATCGTATCCGTCCAGAGGATCAAAACCATCGTCATACGCGGCTTCGACGGCGGCGTCAAGCGCGGCGTCAAATTCAGCCTCCGTATCGCCACTGACGGCACGAATATGCTTGCGCCGGACTCCAAAAGAAGAGCTCCTAGAGTGTACCGAGGATACTTCGGAGCCGGACTCGTCGATCGGATCCAGCCATGAAACAGATTCGTGACTGGGATTGTTGTGGACGTGGGAATCCGCGGCATCTGCACTCAAACGATCATTAGACATGAAAAAGTCTTGTCGTGGTAGCTGCTCGGGTTCCGGGGTCCTTGGCTTCGCTGGAGAGACAGGACGACGAGGAGATAGTGGCGCCGGCATTAATTGGCCATCATTTGATTGGGGTATCGAGAGCGAACCTTCAAAATTGCGGCGCATTGGTGACCTTGAGGAGAAGGAGGACGTCGGTGCCTGCACAGAATCGACACCCAAGTTGGTCGAAGATCCTCCGAACCGTCCCGCGCCAAGATAATCAGGCGCATTCTTTCGTGTCGCCGTGGGGGATAACCCGTCTTCGTCGCTGTCGGCGCCCGTGATTTCGATTCCATTGTAAGAATTACTTTCAGGTCTTGCAGGCAGTGCTTTGCTCTCCACTTGAACCTGAACAGTGACCATGCCGTCCAACTCCTCTATCCTGCTGGTATAAGTACGCCTCTGTACCCGTAAATATTAGTGAGTTCTGTCGAAATGTTGGTGTTATGCCATTGGCGACTTACAATGGCCTCTAGCTTCTTTTTGTCTTCATCCCCGGTTGTCCTAGAAAGAACATGGGCCAGAAGGTCACATGCTTCGATATACGAAATGCGCGCGCCTTCGAAATTTTGTGCATTGTCAAGCTGGACAGCCGTATTAGCTTTGGCGAGTGCCTTGGACAGCATTGCTTTTTGCGACGGATGTTTCTTGGTCCTTCCGCCGGAGTCGGAACTGCTTTGCAGCGTCGAGGACCGACTCCTCGAATGTGCTCGTCTGTCAGGCATTGCGTCCGCCAATTCTGCTGTGGCTGATGCTGGTTTAGTCTGTGAAGTCGCGCTTGTAGATGAGTCTGGATCGGTCAGCTCATTCCGCTCCTGGCGTGGATTTCCGGTTGCGCCGCCCAAGTCGTTTGAATGAAGCGAACCAGGTGTACCCGTAGTTGCGCCTGCTCGATCCTGGTCAGGTGGAACTGCGGTGAGGGTTGCGAGTGACGCTGTGGACAGTTCCAGCGATGGCAGGGAGATGATGGGTGGTAGATTCGGCGCGGCGAGCGCGGGTGAAGAAGGTCGGCGGTTGCTCGCACTCGACGCAGCACGTGGGGAAGCAGACGTGATACTGGCGGCCGAGGGTCGTCGCTTGGTGAGTCTCCGAGGAGAGTTGTAGGTCGACTGGGGTGATTCGAGGCCCTGGTTCAAGATACCGATCGAGTCGACGCTCATGCGGCGAGAGAAGTTGGTGGTGAGCTTAAGCGGTGGTTGCGCCGACAGCTGCGGATCGACCGAGTGAGAAGCACGGCTAGAAGTGGTTGAGGCGGACCAGCGATTGAGGTTGCGAAAGCCCTCGCTGACACCACTGACACCTCCTGTGCTGCCTCCCCTCGAGTGTAGCGGCTTGGGGTTGGTCAAAGGATCCGGAGGGGCGTTGGGATCATAGACGACGGCATTGAACTTGACAGGGGCGAAGTTGGACCCTACGATGCGCGGGGGCGGGAGGAGCGACGACTTGCGCGGTAAGGTTCCCGCAAAAAAGGATGGCGATGAGGGTGTCTCGTCGGCGAAGGGGGCAGCAGGCTGAGATAGACTTTCCTTCGCGTGCTGGTCCCTGACAGTGGGCTCGCCCGGCCTCCTTGTGCTAGACTGAAGTCTAGATCCCGCAATTTCTCCCCGGAGTCCAGCAGTAGTACCGCTAGTATTGCTGCTGGCGGTGCTGTTGACGGTGCCACTGCGAGTCCGATTGTAGTGGTAGTTGGCAGCAGGGCCCTTCTGGGAAAAGTTGATGGGGGCGGTCGACCTCGAGTTCGAGTACCCGTAGGAGTGCGGTGGTCTGGGTTCGGCCCTGGCGGGACCTGCATCGGCTGGTGGGTAGGGAGCTGTGACAGATGTCGAGCGCGGCGGGTAACTGTAGGGGAGATTGTGCGCGGCGGGCGGTGGTGAGAGCGCCGTCTGGTGATGGCTCATAGGAGCACCGTGGTTGTGGTTCGTCGGGTTGGTGGAGGCGGCATATGGTTGTGGCATTCTTGACGGGCTGGATCTTGCTAAGAAAGCCTATTACTCACTCACAACCCGCACTCCAGTCTCACTTCACTGGGGGGGCGCTGGTGTACCTTCTTCTTCTTCTTCTTCCTTGCTTCCACAAGTACAGCAGCGGCAGCCACCCTTCCACTAAATTCTGGATCACAGCAGCAGTCACACACGGCTAGGTAGTGCAATTGCAGCGCAGCGCAGTGCAGCAGCAGTGCAGTGTGCTCTGCTGTGCTAATACCGCGGCTAGAAGCAGAAGCCCGACTGACCGAGTGACCGAACGATTTGCATCCAGCCCACGCCCACAATGGCAGAAACTCGAGATTGCAGCTGAAGCGCGGCGTCCACGGGACTCCCACTTTCGATCAAGCTTGTGGGCGCTATCGTGGTCCACGAAATAACTAATGGGGAATGGAGAGTTTTCTCCTCTGAGCGGATTGGATTGGGGTCGGAAAGTACCCAGGTTAGGTAGGTTATTAGATAGGCTGGGTGGTAGTAGGTTAAGGTAGGTAGGCAGGTATGTAGGCGACTTGTGGTTGGACGGGTGGGAGGTCCATTGAACGCTGCGCACCCAGACAGCCTCTTGTTTTTTTTTTTCACTTTGGTAAAACCGCAGAGACTCGGTTTGTGCAGCGAGGCATCAGGATGAGAGTCAGGGTGTTTTCGAGAGTGTTTGTCTCAAGGGAGAGGAAAGTAAAATGGAAATCCCTAAACCTGGACAGGCACGCACTCTATCCCATTCTTCGACAAACAAAACACGCCCAGTTCTATGGATGGCGTGTGCCGCGCAGCAGATACAAAGCTGGAGAGGCCCCCCAAGACCGCAAGGTTAACGGAGTCGGTGGATAGGCCCTGCGCTATTATGCGCGCTCCAGAGTGGGTAAAAATGATAGCGTCCTGCGTGTTGTAACTTGTGATAGGACCCGCGGGGGCGCGGGCAATTAACAAGTCTGGACTCTGAACTGGGTAGAACTGGGAGCAGGCTGGCAGGCACAGGAACCCTCCAACATGACAGTCAACGCGCCCCCCCAGTTGGACGGGCATTGAAATTGTCGTCAGGGTCCCCAGTGGTCCGGATGCCTCGTCCACGTGCCTTGCGTGCACTGTGCAGTATGCCGATCCGTATCAAGGGGGGGGGGGGGGGGCCGTTGCTTGCTTGCTTTGGGTAGGGGGATGCCCGGCAGATTTCAACGCCTGGTACGAATCGTGGGCTGTGACAATTGACGTGCGGGAATCGGGTCCCGTTGGCCACCGTGATCTTTTTGTACTGCAGTGCCTTAATGTTGGAGAGAATTCCGAGTTGGTGGTTAAAAGGTAGCTTCTGTTGCTCATAGACTTCTTGTTTATACCGTCGCCCCGTGGAGGAACAAGTAAATGCGCGGTGTCTGTATTCTACGCAAACGCATATACGAAGTACAAGGGAAAATCCCTTTGAATGCTCACAGCATGTTGTTACGAAGAGCACATACGGTACATTACGGAATACTTACCTTTGTGGGTTTCAACGACATACACAGTATGTGCGAGCATGTACCTAAAATGTGATACATATGATCCTCCGTGTCCAGGTTGATAGAAGGGAACAAGGCGACCCTGAACGTACATACAGAAAGTACCGTCATGTGTTGCGTGGTTTCGACAGACAGCGAGCAAGGAATGCTTACGAAGGACCTACCTAGGGGTACGTATTCGACCGGATGGGCATAAACCTCAATCGTCATAAGAGTGGTGATACCATCTCGGGTCGTGGACACGAAGGAGGGCCCAGTGCTATGGCTTTGTTATGCTTTTGCTTTGCCGAGAGACAGCATCAACGTTGAAAAAGGCTGAAGGATGCGTCGCTCATCCTCAATCCTTCCGTGGTGGCTGCATGCGAGTATGTAGAATCAAGGGGTAAAGCCGAAAGGAGTTGTGTGGTCACTCTGTTTTCTTGGGGGCGCCGCCCGCCTCTTTCTTTTCGCGAGAGCAGTGTGCCGCCAACGCGTTCTCTGAGCTGTCCCTCTCATCAAGGACCTGAGAATGAAGGTGACAGGCACCCCTTTCCTAGAGGCTGCCTGATAAGGTAGGAAGCCATCGCTTGGGGAAGATGCTAGAGCAGAAAGCCTGAAGGGATCTTGCCTGCAAGTCTTGATCCCGCCGTCGTGGACTCATGGCCGGATCCCGCTGGCGGGGCTCTCTCACTGAGAAAACGACTGTCATCAATGCGCTCGCTCACAGCAAGGGTCCAGGCAGAGTACCAGGGGACTCCAGGCTAGAGGGACTGTGGGAAACGCCAGACGGGTACCTGCTCCATGGTCGCCAGCAGTCGTTGATTGATTTCATATGTATGATTTTAGAGAGAAGTTGCAGTTCAACATCAAAGCTCTACTCTATAGATTCTCTCGTCAATGGACTGAGGTCTGGGAGGGAATATAACAAGTGGCTTGAGGGGTTGTACGTGGGTCATCAAGCTCCTGCTTCTTCTCCAGGGATGTTCGTCGTTTCTTTTTTGCCGCCGCAATGAGTGGAGAAGTGTCCGGCGTGTCGCTTTCACTCCAAACGCTTGCTCGGCTTGTCAGTAAAAGATGGAATTTGCGTGGCATTCAATGCACTTCACGAGTCAGTTTTCACGACCACCACTGATTTGGCTCTGACGACTTCTTGTGATTGTAGATACATCATCATATGGTCAAAACATCGTGGGAACCCGCCTGTGCAACCAGGAAAGCGAAGACGATGCCGGGTGAGACTACTGCTGCTCGCTCACCGTAATCCCTTCCCAGCGCTGTATGCAGTGCTGCCCGGCATCGTACCGAAGTACGAATTCCACCACGACTGCACATGCATGACGGGTTGGCTTCTTGCCAAGCATTTGCCTGATTGCTTCTCTATGCTCTCGGGATCTGTCAAATATCTAGCCGCATGCATCTTGCAGCCGACAAACACCCGCGTACAATTTCCCTGATCATTGGGTGCCTTGCGAGTTGTACAAGATTGATTGATTCCTGGTTTTCCGGGGTTGTGGAACTGCTCTTCGCCGTGAGAGCACAACATGTGTGCCGGTGGCACTTGTAAATTCGGATATATGGTATGGCGACCACAGCCGGCACATGGAAACACCTTCGGACTGCCGTGCCTACTTCTCTGGCCTTTGTAGCAGCCGGTTTGTACTTGGCGCGCTCTGTGCAAGTTGCAAATGAGAGAACCCTCGATCTTATGGTCTGACAACCCGTAAAAGGCCTCAACGCCCAGCCTGGCAGGAGGTCGTATCCAAACGGCCGGCCCGCCACCCGCGCTTCGGTGTCAGTATCAGGGTCCGCGGACTCCAGTTCTTTACCAGGAATCCACCATGGACGGGTCGCCCGAGAAGCTAGACAAAGCGAGAGCCGGTCTTCTTCTACGGAGTACGGAGTACTCGTTCGATTCTGAATTCGACAACGGAGCGACAGCATGGTTCACATCGTGGGACACGCGGGAGAAGAAATGGATCCTGTGCCGTTTACTATGTAGCCATGACAACCTTGATCCGAAATCTCCCAGTACTGCCTGAAAATGGTAGAGTATCAAGATCACAGGCGCCCGCGCCCGAAGTTGCGAGCGTGCAACCACTTCGGAATGATCCGTCGTTGGAGCGTGGAAAGAGGCCAGTAATTCTCCGGGTCGAACAAACACGGGCCAGCATTTGACACAGCCGACGAGAGAGCTCGACCAAGGACGTTTCAGAGGGCGAGCTTCATCCGAACGCAACCACCTTTGCCAAAAAGCTGTTTCCTCGCTTCCCGGGCAGGAGATCCAGCGGCACAACCCAATCGAGCGGTACTGAAACAATTCGCAACCCAGACCCCAATCGCACGCTGGTCTTGGGTAAATCTGCCCACGTCCCGACATGACATGTTTCATGATGCAGCCCAGTTCAACCCCCGGGCTCAACAACTATAGTGTCGCTCCAGTAGCAAACTGTCCTGCCGTGTAGGCTGGCCTTCGATATTGTCGATCTCACTCTCTCGAAGTATCTTTGGACGGAGCTCCTGATGTTAGACATGTACGAAGAACAGTGGTTGTGACATGCATGCCCGTTGGCTGCGAGGGCTAACATCCATGTTTGCCACAACTTACGCATTCAAGTCAACGAGAAACGATGAAGGCACCCGGCATTCCTGCAACTCAGCTGGGCAGATGACGCCGCTCGTGAATTTTTAAACTAAGCTGATGGTCATATTGTTCAGAGGCAGATCATATGTGCCTGTGATCCCTCTCGCTTGACGTACATCTGGCAAATCATAAAGGCTGTAGATCATCGACAGGATGAGCCGATACGTTGTGTGAGCTCTTTTGTGTGTCACACAACTGCGGGAAGATCTTACGCTCCTGAGAAATCGACAGTGTTCATCTCTCGCAGGCTGGAAAGCTAGGATCTTGTTACATCATAGCACGGTATTTGCCTGCAAGGCTGAAATCGTATCATCCGCCGGCTA
Organism: Pestalotiopsis sp. DP-2020a; assembly: GCA_018115615.1. Lineage (NCBI taxonomy): Eukaryota > Fungi > Ascomycota > Sordariomycetes > Amphisphaeriales > Sporocadaceae > Pestalotiopsis > Pestalotiopsis sp. DP-2020a. The sequence goes on along the minus strand of JACVEI010000062.1, from coordinate 297,185 downwards.
GAATTGCGGCTCTTTCGACGGAAAATCTGTCAATTCTCCAGACGTACACGCTGAGAAGACCGAGCAATTCATTTTCAACTGCGCGCACCTAAGCTACACAACCGACGTAAATCAGTTCAATCATATAATTCGCTAAGGCTGTAAATGCTATAGGTTGGTTTTTCTCATGTTGATTTGAAATTCAGGTAGTCCGCCAGATCGGTGGCCATGAGTTGGTGTGTATGAGACGTCCTGTTTTCAAGTCAGCTTCGTTGTCTCCTTCACCACCGTCCTGTTTTGAGTTTCGGAGAGCAGCTTCATCGTCCGTTTTACTTACATGTGCAGGCTGTTGTACCAAAAGTACTCGTCCAGAGGTGCACAATCGTACTTGCCCGGGTCCGTCAACACATCCTCGTGGTTGTAGCCGGCGCAGTACGTCGTCGTGTTGGTGACGCCGTAGGCGGCCGGGTCGTCCATGACGCCGTTCAGGAAGGCGTTGGTGTCGTAGAGCATGGCCGTGACGCCCGAGTTCCGGCGCTGGAGGTTGGACACGCGGTCCGACAGCAGCTTGCTCCACGTGTCGACGCCGTTCTTGTTCGGGTACTTGTGCGACGTCTGCTGGTTCTCGGGCGTCCGGTCCAGCGGCGGCAGGTTGAGGAACAGGAAGTTCTCGTATCCGGCGTCGAGCATGGGCGTCACGCTCTGCGCGAACATGGCGTCCAGCTCCGCGGTCCAGAAGTCCTCGTACGACTCGAGCAGGCCCTTGAAGTACTTGCTGTCGAGGACGTCGTTGATGCCTATCCAGATGGACACGAGCGCCTTACTCCGGTCCATGGACACGGGAGACTCCTGGAGCACCGGGTCCGCATATGTGAGGTACTGCTGGGTCTGGTTGACCAAGGGTATCGTGTAGTCGTTGCCGCCGGTGATGTACTCGCTGCTGATGAAGCCACCGGCAAAGGCAAAGTCCCAGAGCTGGACCGGGCAGTCGGCCGGCGCGTACTGCCCGTCCTCGACGGCACAGCCAGTGAGGTACTCAAGCCAGTTGGGTCCTCCCTCGGCCGTGCCGGTGAAATTTTGGACGATCCTGTCGTCCAGGAGCTGGTCGGCCGTAAAGGCATATTCTCCATCGAGCTCCGATCCGATAAATGAGTACCTCGGGTAGCCTTCTGTGCCCTGAACGAAGGAATACGAATCGCCAAAGGCTATCACATATTTCGTGTCGTTCCAGTTGAAGCTTGCACTACACAGGGTGCCAGATCCCAACAAACCCAAGAATAACTTGGGGGTACGTATCGATCTTAACATTTTTGGTATTTTCTGATATAAATTTTTCTTCGGCCTGCGAATCTTTCGTAACACAAACAAACAAAACTTTTTTGACTTTTTGGCGCAAACTGAGTGAGCATTTCCCATTGTTCCCTTTCCCATGGCGATCCCTTCTCCTCTATATACATATGCAGCCCTGATGTCATGTTACGAAATTTCGATGCTGCACGAGGCAGATCGAAGGGAGATAAGCGTGGTGGGCATCGCCCACTGTGACTTGTGGGCTGCAGAGTTCACCGTCCCCAGATGAGGCTGGGCAGTGCGCCGTGCTTGGTTGATCTCGTGGGTGCGATCGTCGGTCAGAACCCTCTTTTATCGTCGTAGCCCCTAAAATAAGATCCAGCAGCTGGGCTTGGGGGTTCGCCATTAGCATCGCGCTCTGGGGACAAGGTCACCCTGACGGCCCGTGTAGTCAGTACGAGAATGCGAAAAAGCCTGAAAAGATGACCACTAGATGGGGCACAACGCCGCCGCCGTTTTGCCAGACGCATGGCGCCATTCAGGTGCTGGTAGAGTCCATGCGTGACTTTATTGATTTATTGACCCAAGAACCGGGATATCCGGGCCTAAAAGAATACCGCTTGTCCGTGTATGCAGAATTGCTGCATTCGCATTGACGGGCAGCTGGATTGAGCATAAGAGCATGACCATAGGTTGTGTCGGGATAGATGTTATAGGATCTAGATGTCTGTGCGGACATGTCTGTGGGCAGGGCTACATACGACAACACCGGGATTCAATAGCCGGCAGTTCTGATAATATATAAGCATAAAGTAACCTTATCTATGGTAGGTTAGGTGACAGCCATTGGCTCCCAGTACCTACCGTATCCTGACTCGGCGTCGTGGCTCACCCGACCACTGTCTAGTTCCTATAATCCAGAGTGGTCTCAAGTCATTCTTGGTGCTTGACTAGCATGACGATAGGGCTAAGAGAAAGAAACTATCAGAATAAAATATAGTCAGATCCCTCGTGAGCCGTTGGACTGGCAACATATTAGACTCCATGAAGTGAGACAGCATGCTTCAACGGTTGACCTCTTTATAGGCCATGCTACGGTCACTGCAAATCAATTGGCAAGAGGACAACATGTATGTAGCCAATAATCCCAAATGGTGTAGATCATATCAAATACAAATCATGTCTTGTGGTTAAGTTGTAAACGTCCCTACCTAGACATGGGATTTCGAAAATTGTGGTTCAGTGTGAGTAGGTAGTACGCAAACACAATGACCAACATGGTTTCAATAACATGAGCATCAAGTCTTGGCCCTTTGGCGTCTCTGTGGTGGCTGGTATTGAACTTTCAAGACTAGGGTTTCTGAATTCAGCTACTTGAGGCAATATGATACTCGCAACTCGTGAATATTCCTTTCAGTGCTTTAGCCTCATCACTCCTGCCCTCGGTAGGAGTAGCTTCTAAGTCTCTAGCTGTCAGTGCGTACGTGAGCCCGATCCCGGAAAGTCATACTCCGTTGGGCACTTGCTAGAGCAAAAGATCGGAAGGTTTACGCCCGTTGAAATATCGCGTGATCCTCAATGGATACAATGCACGTAGAGAGCACTAGACTGGGTTCCCCTCATCCCCACAGTGCTCGTCGCTCCATCTGATCATGTCATAGCGTCAATTGCGGGCGGTTGCAGCAGTTGCGGGGGTGGAAGTTTGACAGCTTCGGCAGAGTGGGCGAGTATCCGGGGGGGACTTGATCAGACGCCTGGACTGTGTTTTTGCATCGATCGAGCAGCTATAGCTATAGTCGAACCACTTACAGTCAATAGCTATAGTCGAACCACTTACAGTCAATGGGGATACTTGATCATACGACGACGAGCCGGTGCAATCCTGAGAAACGTCTGGTCTCGTATGAGCTCGCTGTCCGTCGGACTCCGTCCCATGTGAGCCCAGAGACGGAATCATAAATAACATACCGGGCTGGCAAGTCCGCGGTGGCCGCCCCCGGAACGACGCCGGAGCCAAGAAAGCCCTACCCGGCCTGTCAACGGCCGTGCAGCGGCCGGACATTGGCGCTCATGTTGCGATGAGCTCTCCTAGCCACTCCAGTAGTAGGGACACTGCCAATGCCGAGTCAACTGTTATCTGTCAGCCCCGAGCTTGTCAGTTCTGCCGTGTCAGAAAGGTGTGCAATCTGTCCCACAATATCTGGCTGCCATTGCTTATCTGTACGCTGTTTGGGTAATTAGATTAAATGTGACAAAGCTCAGCCAGCTTGTACAAGCTGTGAGTCGCTTCATATTATGGAGATCTGGGCTGTCTTGGGTAAAACAGTAATATTGACCTGGTGCCTAGGCAATGCGCATAATCAGACATGTGTATATAAGCACGAGAAACCACGGCCTAGGCAAGGGTCGTACCCTTTTTCTGCACCGTATCTCTTCTAATGCATCTGAAGGCCATCAACAGCCATAGTGTCGTCCTTGCAGCGGCAGAAGCAGACGCTAGAGGCTTTCATCCTACGTCTGAAGGCAGTCAAGCCCGGCCAGGCTTCTGCCATTCTCGAGGGACTCGAATGGGTGGACGGCTCGTTGCAGCTTCCAGACGAATTTCCCGAGCAACTGCCAAGTGAACAGCTTGGAGGCCAGCGAACCCCTAGCAGTCCTTCCTTATCGCCCTTGTTCAGCCGCCCCAGTGATGATAGTGCAGATACAAGCTCCGAAGTGGGCTTTGATCCGCTCAATCATGTCTCTGTAGACGACCACGGCCACGTCGGCATCTTTGGTCTGACGTCTACTCTTCATGATCCTGCCCACGCAAGACGTTCGAGTGTCGGTGAAGTTTCGGTGACAAAGGAAAGCAGTTACCAACTCATCGCCAACGCGGCCCTCGAAAGGCAAAAGGAAGTGCGTATCAGATTGCTTCCGGATATAGACGGTGTGCCTATCCACATAGCAACACACTTGCTCGATCTACACTGGAACCGGCAACATCACACATTCCTGTTGACTTACCGTCCTGCGCTGATGCGCGATCTGTTGCATGGTGGTCCATATTGCTCGAAACTATTATTAAATGCCATATTTGCTTGCGCCAGCAAATACTCAGACCGTATCTACCTACGCGACGACGCCTCGGATCCCTTGAGTGCTGGGAAGCGCTTCTTCGACAGGTGCGACGAGCTAATCGCCAGCGAGCCGCCGTTCGGGAGGCCTAGTATTCCCACCGTGGTCGCTTTCTTGTTGTTGGGCTCGACCTTTATCGCCAGAGGCGACATCAGCAAGGGATGGGCTTACACGGGGTTTGCGGCACGAATGATTTACGACCTTGGACTGCATCTCGACTGTAAACCCGGGACAAGTCTGGAGGATGTCGAGATCAGGCGAAGAGTCTTTTGGGGTGCGTTCATATGCGACAAGCTGCAAAGCCTCTACCTCGGACGGCCAATGGCGATGCACCTCCACGACAATAGGTGCCCGTCTGAGTTTATTGACACATTTGAAGAGTTGGACCTGTGGACCCCATACGTCGATCCCGAACTAGGACTTTCCGGTATCATGTGCCAACCAACGCCAGTGTATTCCGTTTCTACATTTCAGCAGCTTTGCTTCCTGTCCAAGCTCATGACTCGCATCATTGATTGTTTCTATTCGTCTCACTCAGCAATCTCAAAGGCCACCGAGAACTTGCACACGCTTGACGCAGAACTGACTGAATGGTATAACGGCTTGCCTATCCATTTAACATTTGACCATCAAGCCAGGGACAAGGCTGTGCCCACACCCAACGTCCTGAACCTACACAACACATACCACTCGCTGGTGATTCTCCTCAGCCGTCCATTTGTCTCCGAGGGGCACCTACGGACCCAAGCCGGGACAAACGCTAGGTCATGCTGGAAGAAGTGCATGGTAGCAGCCCTCAACATCACGAACATTGTCTCCGCGTATCGTGCGACTTACACTCTGAGGGGCGCCCCGTACTTGACCAGCTACGCAGCTTATGTGAGCTGCACGATCCATGTCCGCAACGCAGCTCTGGAGAAGGGAGAGCACGATGGGGAGCACAGCCGTCTATTGTTCAAGAGTCTCAAGGCACTTGATGCCCTCTCGACGCCCAACCCTGGAGTGACCAAACCAGCAAAGATCATTCGCGGCTTGATGAGAAAGCACGGAATTGTAGAGCCTCAAGGTAAATTCTCCCCAAAATATGATGTGTTTTCAATCGCGCTAATGAAATGTGTATTCACAGATTCGCCCGATGGATTGATTGCAGGTACCACAACCGAAGTGTCTCCTCAATCGATGACATTGACTTCATTGTTTGATACATTCGTACCCCCGCTAGAATTTGGCGATGGAGTAGGGACCGAGGGCGGTAATGTTATGAATAACGATCGCTGTATGAACGATGCTCTGTTTGGGTTCATGAATGCCGTCGACGGCTTCCCAGATATAGGAGATACAGACTGGGATTCTGGAGTANTCGCTGTATGAACGATGCTCTGTTTGGGTTCATGAATGCCGTCGACGGCTTCCCAGATATAGGAGATACAGACTGGGATTCTGGAGTAGGTCAGAATGACATCTCAGAGGCCTAGTTTTGAATCNAGATATAGGAGATACAGACTGGGATTCTGGAGTAGGTCAGAATGACATCTCAGAGGCCTAGTTTTGAGTCTACTTGATTGATTCTCCGCCTTGAATAAACAAGATCAATTCAAGATGTCCCATTTGAAAGTCAGATTCTCACGTTCCCCCGAGAGTATTTTCATAAAGACGAGAACAGGACCTATGACACTATTTACAGCTACTGTAATACATCTGGTGTCTCTGCCACAATCTGATCATAGTACGGCTGGAACGCGAGCCACATTTTACTTGGGTTGCCGCTCTTCTTGTGCGTCATCTCAGCCACATCCTTCTCTATGTACACCTTTTCCCAGCCGGGTCCCGACGCGGCGTTGGCCAGCAACTGCGAGTGGCAGCAGCGGTCGAGGGAGATGAACAGAAAAGCGGCCTCGTCGACGGTGGACCCGCAGGTGATGATGCCGTGGTTGCGCAGGATGATGCTGCGGTTCTTGGGGCCGAGGGCCTCGGCGATGCGGCGGCCCTCGTCGGCGGACACGACGGTGCCGCCGTAGGCGTCGTAGACGCTGAGGTCGTTGTAGAAGCGGATGGCGTCCTGGTAGAGCGGCTCGATGACGCGGCCGAAGCACGAGAAGGCCTTGCCGTAGACCGAGTGCGCGTGGCACGCCGCGTTCAGGTCCGGCCGCGCCCGGTGGATCTCCGAGTGGATGGCGAAGGCCGGCCCGTTGATGGGGTACTGCGCGCCGCCCGGCTGCACCTCGCCCCGCTCGTTGACCAGCACCAGGTCGCTGACACGGATCTGCGAGAAGTGCTTGCTAAGCGGGTTGATCCAGAAGTGCTCTGTCAAGAACGCGCGACATGATCAGTAATGGCGGCGTGGAAGATGGAAATGGCATTAATAATTTTATATACCTGGGTTGGAAGGATCTCGCAGTGAGATATGTCCCGCCACTCCCTCATCGAAGCCCTGCTTGGCAAAGACCCGAAAGGCCGCAGCTAGGTGCTGCTTCTTGTACTCGAGCTCATCGTTGACATTGGCAAATTTAGGAGGAGACCGGATGACGATGTTGCCGTCCTTGTCCCCCAGGAAGTGAACGTCCTCGAAGAACGAATCATCCTTCTTGTCTGCTGGAGGTGGCCCGTTGACCTTTTGGCTCACGGGGTTCAAGGTGGATGTCTGTTCTACCTCGGTAGTGGTGACTCCAGGCGCCATGATGGAAGCCTGGTTTTCTTTGTATTTATAGTAGATTGATGGTGGAGTATGTATAGTATTAGAGGCTTGGCAGAGGCACATGCATGAAGTGGGAGAATAGTTCTTCGCAATTGTTCTCCTACGACTATTTTCAACCGCCATTACTTCTTATAAAGTTTGCATCGCCAAGCTCATGTGACGAGCCATGCATTTGTCGACATCAAGCCTATTGCCACCAGCCTCAAACCAGCGGCCGTTATGACATGCCAACGGGCGGAGGGATGGTGTCCGGGTATGTGGGGGCATGACCGGGAGAGGGTGACCCGCCAGTACTATTATCGCCGAGCCGAGCTTAAGTGTTTAACCGTAACGGCGAGTAGCAGTCTCACTTAATATCAGCTCTAGAGTCGTGAGCAACATTTGACAATGAGGAAAGAGAACTTTATATATACTGAATACAATGCGGGCAGTCCGGATCAAGAACGGTAAAGGCGATGCCGATGCCCTGTACATTAGCGAGAACGAGCCGGATCCGGCGGCGGGTCCCGGCCAGGTACTCGTGCACATCAAGGCTTTCGGACTCAACCGTATGGATATCATGCAGCGAGAGGACAAGTACCCATATCCCCTTCTTCCGGAATCCGGAGATATCATGGGCGTCGAGTTCAGCGGCATCGTGAAGCAGATTGGCGATGAATGTAAGCACAAGTTTGGTGAACGTCACATGTCAGATCTCTAATAATATCTCTTAGGCCGGGGCGACTTCAAGGTCGACGACGAGGTATTCGGGCTGGCATACGGAAGTGCTGTCAGTTGGACACCATCAAACATCTACGAATGAGCATGGGCTAATTGGAGGGGCAATCAGTATGCAGAACAGATCGCCGTGTCTGAAAACATGCTTATGCACAAGCCGCCGTCTCTAGACTTTGAAACGGCAGCTGGCGTCCCCGAGGTGAGTTCTGTACTGCTGGTTCTTGTCTGGAAACATTGACTCATTCTTGTATGCAGACTTATTTCACGGCAATTCAAGCAGTCTACCTGGTCGGCGACTTGCAGCCCGGCCAAGATGTCCTCGTGCACGCAGGAGCATCGGGAGTCGGCCAAGCCGTCATCCAAGTAGCCAAACACGGCGGTGCCAGACTTGTCTTCACGACCGCAGGATCGGACGCCAAGACGGATCTCTGCAGGTCACTTGGTGCGGACTTTGCGTGCAACTACAGGCGAGACGACCAGGACTTTGCCGAAGTGGTCGACAGAGAAACCAAGGGTCGTGGCGTCGACCTCATTATCGATCTCGTGGGTCACGACTACTGGGACCGCAACATTGCCTCGCTTGCCATGGACTCCAAGGTCGTGCTCGTGGCGCTCATGAGCGGAGGCGTGATACCCGAGTTCAATCTTCGACAGCTCATGAACAAGAGGATATGGGTAATGGCGACCACCCTGCGGACAAGGAGCAAAGAGTACCAGAGGCAACTTCGCGATCGCTTTGTGGAAGTGGCACTGCCGGGACTCGCAGACGGGAGCTTGCGGATCACGGTGGATAAGGTGTATTCATGGAAACAGGTCGGGGAGGCACACAAAAGAATGGAAGCTAACACCAATGCTGGCAAGATCATTTGTGTTGTTGATTGAAATACACTACCAGTTTGAAGGTCCTTGAGTCATATTACCACGTATAAACAGGCGAGAATGTAGTCGCCTGGCAATCGTTTTCTCTTGCATTCATCTCGTAATTACAAGTGATATTGGACTGCCCCTTGTTATTTACAGACCAATCATACAATTGTTTTAAGAGCCAAAAGTAGCTGATATATCAAAGTTGCCATCGTCTAAATTGATGCGAGCAAGAAATGCCAGTGACGACTCCCCTGTAACCAACGCCGAAAATAGTGGACGAAGTCGCTGCGGGCGGTCACAAGCCGCCGCGGACAGTCATGTTCCGGGCTCCAGCATGCGCTAAAGGTGCCCCGTCACCTTCGCACGGCAAATCCATGACAGTTATATGGAAGATCAAACAACCGAACGAATGAGAATGGATTATAATCGCAGAGATCGTATCGTTGGAGTTTCCAGTCGTAATGATAGGATCGAAAATTCTCTTGGCAACAAACACAACATATAGTCGACCAGAAGTGGCAAGCACTGTAGTACAAGTTGTACAACCCGAATCCAATTCTAGTCTTTCCAGATACAAGTCGGAACTACACACTTTCCTCACAGCCCACGATGTCGGACCAAGCCTCGGGCAGCGCTCGCCACAAATTTGACGTTGTCATCGTCGGCGCTGGAAACGCGGGATATTCCGCAGCAATCTCGTCGGCAGAATCGCTTGGGCCCGACTCCAAAGGCCGAGTCTTGCTCATCGACAAATGTCCCGAGGAATGGGCAGGCGGCAACTCGTATTTCACTGCCGGCGCGATGCGCACCGTTCATGGCGGTCTCGACGACGTCTTGCCTGTGGTCAACAATGTTGATGCCAAACTGGCAAAGCAGATCGATCTGGACCCTTACACCCGGGAAGACTTCCTCCATGACTTGCACCGAGTCACTGATGGTCGGTTCGACCAGGCCCTGGGACAGACATTGGTCGATGAGTCAAATGCAACGGTCAAGTGGTTGGCCGGGAATGGTGTGCGGTATCAGTTGAGTTTTAACCGCCAAGCCTACAAAGTAGATGGGCGGTACAAATTCTGGGGAGGCATGTGCCTCAAAACGGAAGATGGCGGCAAGGGCTTGATCGAGGACCACCAGGCCGCCTGCAGACGCCTCGGAGTCACGGTATGGCACTCGACCGCGGCCAAGAAGATCAATCTGGACTCCCAAACGGGCGCATTTTCCTCGCTCATTGCTCAAGTGGCCACTGGTGATCATGTCGAGATCGAGGCCGCGGCTGTAATCTTGGCCGCCGGTGGGTTCGAAGCTAACCCGCGGATGAGAGCCCAATATCTCGGTCACGGATGGGATCTGGCCCACGTCCGCGGAACGCCCTACAATACGGGCGAGGTGCTCGAGATCGCCATGCGAGACGTTGCGGCCAAGCAGGCCGGCCACTGGTCGGGATGCCATGCCACAGCATGGGATGCCAACTCTCCTCAAAACTCTGGCGACCGCATCATCTCGAATGAGTTTACCAAATCGGGCTATCCTCTAGGAATTACTCTCAACAACCTGGGCGAGCGCTTCTTCGACGAGGGTAGTGACCTGAGGAACTATACATATGCAAAATTTGGCAAGGCAATCTTGGGCCAGCCTGGCGGTACCGTTTTCCAGATCTGGGATTCCGAGGGTATTCCCTGGCTGCGAAGCGAGGAGTATAGAGATGAGATTGTGGAAAAGATCCACGCGGAAACGATAGAGGAGCTGGCCGCCAAGTGCGCCAAGTTCGGGTTGGAGAATCCTGGACGATTCGTCGAGGAGGTCGAGGAATACAACGAGGCCGTCCACTTGTCTCAGCAGGAGAACAGCAGCAGGAAGTGGGACCCGGCGGTCAAGGACGGAGTCTCGACACAATCGTCCAAGAAGAAGCTGAGGATCCCCAAGTCGAACTGGGCTCTTCCCTTGACCAAGGGTCCATACATGGCGGTTCGCGTGAGATGTGGTGTCACGTTCACCTTTGGAGGTCTTGCCACCGACCCCAAGACATCTGGGGTCATTTCAAATTTGACAGGAAAGACTGTGCCGGGAGTCTTTTGCTGCGGTGAAATGGTTGGAGGACTCTTCTATCAAAACTACCCCGGCGGAAGTGGCCTGACATCTGGCGCCATTTTTGGCAGACAAGCTGGCCGGGAGGCGGCCAAGATCGTGCATTCTACATCTTCATCCGCTTCAAAGGGTTCAGTCTCGGCACGTCCCTGAAAGATATAGATCAACATAGAGCTGGTCACTGGTCGGCAAGGAGCAACTGACTCAGCTGAGAGGTACAAATAAATAGACAATTTCCTAACCAAACCTGATACGAAACAAAGAATGCACGCGATCGTAGAAGCCGATTACTTGGCGTGATACTCGATTGTGATGATATTTGTTGCACCTAAACATTATTGGAAAATACGGTTCGGGTTTTCTCGCCACAAGTTAATCCATGTTTGTTCATCTGGAATCCAAGCCCGCAGCTTTCGAATGTGGAGTGCGTCATCCACATCCCGGAATCCTTCTACGTCGGTGAGTCTTTGCTCATCCGTTTTACCTTGTCGTGACACACCGAGCTGAGTATGAGGCCAGTCTATGGCAGAAGATGTCAGTTAATATGCCACTTGATAAGGACGGTTGGCCTTACCTGTCCCGAAAAGTATTCTCTCTGGCCCGGCTTTCACAAGTTCCTTGACTGCAACCTCCAACGAGTCGATGCCGGCCTCGTGGCCGTGGTACAAGCGCTCGAACCCGGACAGCTTGACGTAGACGTACCCGTCCCTGACCAGCCCCAGGAACACCTGAAAGTCGCTGCCCTGCTCGTCGCCCAGGACGGGCTTCCCGCAGTGGTCGGCGACCAGCTTGACCCGGGGGTCGATCTCGTTGCGGATGAGCCCGTCGAGCGAGGCCCACGCCGCCACGTCGGTGAAGACGTCGACGACCCAGCCGAGCCGCGCGATCCTCCCGGCCATGGCCCTGATCTTGCCGCCGATGGCGCCCGCGCCCGCGTCGTCGCCGTGGCCCCACATAACCTCGTGCATGCGGACGCCGCGCACGCCGGCGGCGTGCAGCGCGTCCAGCTCGGCATCCGAGGCCGCTACCGGGTCCACCGTCGTGAGACCCCGGACGGTGCCGCACTGCTCGGGGGCCCGGGCGGCGTCGAGCGCCGACAGCAGCGGCCCGGCACCGTGGCCCTGCACTGTCGCCTGCACCACGACGATGTTGGCTGCCCCGGTGGTCGCGAAGGGGTACTCGCCCAGCGCCGCGGCCTTCGGCGTGTAGGAGCGGGGCAGTCCGTACGGGTGAAGATCCGGCTCGAAGACGTGGATGTGCGTATCCCAGGCGCCCTGGGGAATGGATTCCGACATGATTGCTGACCTTGTATGATCAAGTACCACGGAGTGTTTTTATCTCAAGCATCTGGAACATGATAATCTGCATGGCCCTCACACGTACGCGTCTCACGAAAGATATAATAGTGGCTCCCCGGGCATTTAACGGGGCGCAACGATCCGCGGGCCCTTCCGATATGGAGATTCCCCAACTCACTTGTGCCGAGTAGACGGGGTTTGGCTGCCCGGCTCGGGTGATCGACGTTGTTGTTACTCATGGGAATGCAATGATACATTTTACGTATGACCAGTGGGAATACGCAATGCAATGGGAGTGATTATTTGGATTGATGCTTCAACTCGAGAGTGCAAGTTGGAGTGCAGTGTGGTGAGGCCCACCTATAGAAATCAGTGCATCTCTTGGCCCTCGACCGCCAATACTACCATATATGACAATAAATTGCAAAAACGCGATCACCGTTTCCACAGCTTTATTTCTATGCAGCCAATTATCACCAGAATGTCGATACCGGTTTCAATGCCCACCTCAAGTCAGTGACGTACTGCGTGCTAGACAACTACGCTAAGTGTAGGGCTGCAGTTATGACGACATTATGTTGTCTGCGTCAATACAAACAACTTCCAAGTGACAACAGCAAATACATACCTACATGTGAAGGTGACTCAATACCTATTGTGGTTGCTTCACATCATCTCGACCATTAATTACGGCATCCAAATCTGAAATCAGCCGGTCTTTTTTACCATTCGCTTTATCCAGCAACACCAAAGACATCATCACCAGTCATGGATCCCACAGGCCCCTCGCAACCGCCCAATGCAACATCCTACGAGACCCAAGGCGTGGGCGTCGACTCGAACCCGGCCGAGCTCCGCTCCGCCCACAGCCACCACGCCCAGGGCGCCCGCGTCGACCAGCGCATGCCGACGAGCCAGTCGGCGGGCGTGCACGAGGCGACGCCGACCAGCGTGGCGCGCGGGATCCGGGGCGCGCCGCCCGGCGAGGAGCAGCACGGCCGGACCGAGGAGCAGGTCGGCCGCCACCGGGAGCTCGACGGCGAGCAGATGCGGGCGCCCGGCGAGGGCGACGTCGCCGACGTGGTGAGCCGGAAGCCCGGCGCGAGTGGTTCGCAGCCCGACCTCGCCAGTGACCTGGATCGGTATGCTTTTCTTTTTCGTTCCAAGCACACGTGTCGTGTTGCCTAGTTTTTTCAAATACTTACAATATTTACAGGAAGAAGGCAGAGCAGGCTGAGGACAGGGAGGCTATCAAGTCGGCCAGGGAGCAGGGCATGGTATCTGGCGACGTCGACCCGCGGGCTGGTGTGCAAACGTAGGAAGTGGAGATTGTTATGACTTTGGCGTTTAGTAAAATGCTGAAAAAGTACATGTCTCGTGGGTTGGCCGGAATCTGAAAAGACCGGGATAGCATCGAGACTGGATAGCTTGCTCTTTTGGAGAGGCTTTCCCAAATAATAGAAGGCCGCCGGATCGTGATAGGAACGGTTTCTTCGACAAGCTTCAAACGAATGGGAGTATGGCATGTTGCGAGTGAGCCAGCGCAAGGCAAGTGAACATCACCATATTGTTTATTTCGTGATCCATCTCGATTGTTGTGCTTCCATACTGTCGTACGCGGTAGCCATCTAAGCAGCTTCATTTAGATTGTAAATTACCATCCAGATCCAAGGTTTGTGTCACCGGCGGTTGTAATCAGACATTGTCGACACACCAGATATCAATTTGAGACTGCTTTGACAACCGTGGCTTACACAAGGATTGGGACTTGTTGAACATGGCTCTTGATTCATTTTTGTGACGAATCACTGCGCTCTCGCTGAGCAGCTTGACAGAAAGCTATTAGCGATCATACCTAGGTATATATGCATGGGGGTCTTATACGTGGTATATGGTGGTATGATCGTCGCATCCTGTATAAGCAAGTTCGCTTGATCAACCTTTTCAAGACTAGAATTCATAGTACAATATTTGTCAAGTATTTATAGAATTAAATTTGAACGAACGAATGATTTGTTCAAAAAAAAAAAAGAAGAAGGGCTCATTAGAGGTGCGCGCATGCGTGTTATAAGAATGTTAAACTCGAAACTGTGTTACACGAAGGGGGCATGTGCTATGCTGCTTCGCAAGAGGCGCCCACCAGTGACTACCTAGTGGGGCGCAGCAGCTTGGATGGCCAAGAAATTCGACCCGCCAGCCTAACCTAGCTGCGTGCTTCTTCTCCATCCACTTGTTGACATCCTCATCGTTCCACTGTCATGTCCTACCATCTCGTCCTGGAATTCGCATCTTCTCCATGAAGTCGCAGGTAGTCCTCTCGCCGCCTGAGATGGCGTGGGCGATGCAGCTCTCCCCAGCGCTGGACATCGCCAGCAACAATGACGTCAGGCCCAAGTCTACTCCAAAGATCCATCCATCAATCAACAAACCACTGACTCGCAGATAGACCAGCTCACCTACATCTCCCGATTCTCTGTCGGCAGTTCTGGCGGCCTTTATTCCGTCTCTAGCTGCCGCAGTTCTCTACATCCTCTTCTTCATCATACTGCGAAAGCCGTTCCGTAGGATCTACTCGCCTAGAACATATATTGACCTGATCCCCGAAAAGTGAACCCCTCTCTCTTGACTGCTCACCGTGTTGTGTATTTCAAGTGTTGACTATCGGACAGGCATCGGACACCCTCGTCGAGCACTTCTCGCCTGGACTGGATCAGCGCGTTGCTCAAGCTTGATGATAGATTCATACTCGAGCACTCGTCTCTCGATGGATATCTGTTCCTGCGTTTCTTGAGGACCATCATCTTTATATGCTTTGTCGGTTCGTGTATAACATGGCCCATCCTGTTGCCGATCAATGCCACCGGTGGAGGTGGTGCCTCGCAGTTGGACAAGATTGGGGTTGGCAATGTACGCGACGCGTCGAGGCTCTATGCTCACGTCGTCGTGGCATGGCTGGTCTACATTTTCGTCATGTATGTCGTGGCGCGTGAACGTCTATGGCTCATCGGGCTGCGGCAGGCATGGCAGCTATCCAAAGCCAACGCCTCCCGCCTCTCTTCGCGCACCGTGCTCTATCTCGATCCCCCCAAAGATGCGCCTCTTCATGGTGACCTGGCCTTGAACTATGGACAAGAGGCCCGCAAGCAGTGGGTCGTCCGCTCCACCGACAAGCTCGATGGCGTTGTCGGGTCGAGAAATTCGAAAGCAGGCAAACTCGAGTCTGCTCAGGTTGCCTTTCTGCGCAAGACCAACAAGAAGCGGACCAAGTTGTCCAAGAAGCAGGGGCGTGATGTTGAACTCTCGGAAGAAACAATCGACAAGCTCCGCCCGACGCAGAAACGCTTCTACATTGCAGGGGAAGGTACAGACAAGATATCTCACCTTCGTGAAGAGCTAGAGCAGGCGGCACAGGAAGTCGAAGAAAAAAGGGAGAGCTTCACCCAAGATGACAACCACGGACGCTGCGCCGTGTTTGTCGAATACCAGTCTCAGTCAGCAGCTCAGCGGGCGTATGGGGCCGCTCCCAAATCCCACCTACCAGTGCCGAAAAATCTTGGACTTGATACGAAATTAATTGGTGTACTGCCAACGGAAATCATCTGGAACAACTTGGCCATGCCTCAGGCAGTTCGCGTCTCTCGAAAGACAGTTGGCAACCTAGTCATTGCAGCACTCATCTTCTTCTGGTCCGTGATATCGGCATTTGTCGGAACGATTTCCAATGTCAACTACCTCAGCAGCAAGGTCGATTGGCTTGGCTGGATCCAGGATCTACCCGCACCAGTCTTGGGTGTCTTGACAGGTCTTGTCCCACCCTTGATCACAAGTTTGCTCTCGTCCTACGTGCCAATTTTCATGAGATGTAAGTTCGAGGCTATATCACAAGTACCAAGAGGGAGAACAATTGCTGACTGAAATGTAGACGTTGCGAAGAAGTCTGGTGAGCCTACCACGATCACGGCAGAGCTTCAGGTTCAGAACTGGTACTTCATGTTTCAACTCATTCAGGTCTTCTTCGTCACGGCGCTATCGTCCTCGGCCACGGCATTGATCCCCTCGATCATCTCTCAACCCCAAGAGATTCCCTTGTTACTTGCTCAGAACCTCCCGAAATCGTCAAGGTTCTACTTGACGTATTTCATTCTGCAAGGCCTCGGCTCTTCAGCTTCAAACATATTGAACCAGTCCGACCTTATCAAATGTGAGATCCCTTGCTCCTTTTTGGTTTTGTTTGCTTCAGCCAACGCGAACAAATCGACATCAACGACACAATCACACCAGAACCCCACATTCATTTGATATAAAATGCTGATCATAACAATCAGATTATCTTTATGATTGGTTCTGGCATACCACGCCTTCGCAGAAATACCAGCAGTATACAAGCCTAAAGAACTTGAGTTTTGGCAAGCTGTATCCCAAGTTCACCGGCATGGTGATCATAGCTCTTGCGTACGCGTGTGTTTCGCCTTTGGTGATGGGTTTTGCGTCCGCAGGACTGGCCATCTTCTACCTGAGCTACCGCCACAATATCTTTTTTGTGATCCAGCCCAAGTTAGAGACAAAGGGCAGGTGCTACACTCGTTCTCTTTCCCAGATTCTGACTGGCGTGTATGTTGGGGAACTGACTCTGATCGGCCTGATGGGTCTCCGCAAGGCTACTGGCCCTTCGATCTTGATGGCTATCCTCTTCTTTGGTACCGTCATCTACAACCACTTCACCAACAGGTTTTTGAATCCACTAGAGGACCGTCTACCATCGAAACTGATAGGCGAGGGCGAGGGAGAAGAAGATGCATTACTGGCCGCCGAGGAAGGCGAAGAAGTCCTTGAGGAAGCTCACGGCCGCTCCCTCATTCACCACTTGGGCCGTGATGCTAGGGTGCCACACCGTATCCTCGACCCTATCGCACGTTTCTTTGAGCCTCAAATCTACACGTCGCATCGGGTCATGAAGCGCTACATGAAAGATCTGGATGGAGATCCTCCGACCTACACTGACGAGCAACACGAGAGCGCTTACATTCATCCGACCCTTACCTCAAAGACTCCTAAGATTTGGCTGCCCTCGGACAAGGCAGGGCTCAGCAAGACGGAAATTGAGGCAAACTCAAAGGCTGGCATTACTACCACGGACGAGGGCGCATGGTTGGATGATAAGAATCGCGTTGTGTTTGAGCGTGACGACCTCAGAAGCCTCCCTCTCTGGAAGGAGACACCAGCATATTAAGCATATCGGTAGCTCTCGGCGTGCCCTACGTATACGTACGGACGACAGAATGTGCTTTGTCCGGGAGGCGCGAATTTGCCGCTTGAGAAAACATATTAAATTCGGATGATTTTTGGGAATATGAAAATTCGTCCAAAGTCTTTTGTGCTATTTCTGCGAAATGATCTAATTTTTGGTAAGGCCGTGAAAAGAAAAAGCACACTCTCGCCGACGTAACCTACCTAGGTAGGTATGGACACTTTTGTAAGATCATTGTCGCTCTCGGCATACCCTAGGTACCTACCTACCTATTGCACATAATAGTACCTCGTGGCTTCCTAGCACAAATTTGTTGATCGTCGTAATCTTGTCCATTATGACGAGGCAGGCGCAGTGTCCGTCTGTGTCGGCCGTCGAGAAGGCACGACTGTACATTCAAGCTACTGCTTGTCAACGCCTGCGACCTCGCCGTCTGTTTACTTCCCTTCGACAATCACAACAACAACTACCAACTTTTTTTTTGGGAATACTCTCGTATTGATCATTCCTCGCATATCTGCCTCGACAGTCAAGTGCAACTATTAGTCAGCGGCTTTCAAGATTACCAACTTGCACGCAAAGCATACCCATCTGCATCCCTCAAACACCACGAACGGCCGACTTCCACGATGGCTCGACGAACGAGGGCTCGACGAACGAGGACTCAACCGACAGTGGCTCAACCGACAGTGGCTCAACCAACAACAATGCCCCGTTTCAATGAATTTCCCTTGGAGATTCGCAGTCTCATCTGGAGGTGTGCAGCTTCGAGTGGTTCAATGCGTTTGGACCTTTTCGAATATACCACTTGGACTTACAGTTTTTCACGACAACATGCGATCTATCTTTTGCCAGAGGATCGGAAGAATCATGTGCTTGGCCACCAACGTGCACGCTTTGCAGTTTATCTAGCAAGCAAAGAGGCTCGGCGAGAAGGCCTCAGATGCTTCACGGAAATTCCCCTCAGCTCGATGCCATTGTATCTCAAATGGAGTGCCTGCGAACGGCATCGCCTTGGTTTCTTTCCAGACAACCACCAGCCCCTGCTAGTGGATTGGAGCGTCGACCTGATACTAGTAGAATTCTGCTACGCCAGCATGCTCAGGGGTAGCGGTGGATTACTCGAATTTCATGCACCGGAATTCAGTTGGGGTTCGGTCACCAGGTTCGCGGTGGACGATCGAATCTTTTGCCAACACTGGGGTCTCAACTTGGTCCAGGTTGAAGCCTGGCTTCGACGCTTGAGTGCAGTACGAGAAATTTTCTTTGTTCTCGACAGCTATATATGCAAACAATCTACTTTTCACCAAAGCCATCGCGACTGGGTCGAGTGGATCCAAAGGTATGGCCTCGCTTTGGACACTCCTCTCGAGACGGTCAACATTGAGGATGAGTTTGTCGAAATGATAGCCTGGATGAGGGGACTGGTGCAGAGATGTCTTGCGAGTGCTGCTGTCTTCAGACAGAAGCTGATAGATCTTGGCAGAGATGGAGTCGAGGTCAAAACTGTTCTGCGACTACCTTGAACTTGATGCATGTCGAGGGAATATTTGGAAGAGGTTGCATTCATAAGACCTGTCGTTTGGATGAGTCGGTTATTGTTTAGAGCTTTGAAATATCGTTGTTAGCGGATGTATATCAATTGATGGAATGGGTTCTATTAAGTCCATACCGTGGTCATACCGTGTTCAACTCTGCCCCGGCAGCAAGCAGACTAAGGTGCCATGTTCGACCCCCGTAGCCCCCGGGTTGGATGCGCGCCTGAACTGTTTTGCAAAAAAAATTTTGCTGCAAATATTGACTTCCTTCTCGATGATTCATAGGATACATCGCATAACATATCTATGCTATAAGTTTTCATGATGTTGTTGAACGGAATATCCCGTGAAAGGGTTCGCATGATAAGGGGCTGTTCGGGATATGGGAGTATACCGGGCTATAGCATAACTGGACCAAACATCCCTTATTTTCTACTGCTAAAAGTAGTGCAAGAGCATCAAAATACATAATAGAGAACCACAGATAGAACAGCACAATTTAGACGATTATTTCGCCCCATATTCTGACAGATATGTTTACGAACTCTGGCTTGTATTGACCTGCGCGAGCACTCTGTCCATCTCCTCTTGACTTGGCAGATTCACTACCATCAGGTAAAGAGCGTTCTGCTTGATCATACGGCGAAGTGGCCGATTATCCTTTCGTCGTCTCCGAGTTTGGAGCCTTGTCTCTCGATCGACGCCGCCCTCGCCCCGCCGTTCACTGCGTCTGTTCCGTATCCTGCCTAGTGGACCGACCGGGTTGTATTTGCCACCAGTCGCGATTGATATGAGGCGACCGCTACCTGCTGCCGAGTTCGGATCGCTGTAAGAAGAAGCAAACTCCTTGCGCGGCGCCGTGGGTATCCTCGACTCCGGGTGCTGGGCCTCGAACTTGGCCGCGGCCTGGCGGTCGTAGTAGTCCGACATGAAGTTGCCAAACTGCTTGATCGAGTTCTCCTTCTTCTTCTCGTCGAGATTGTCCAGCTGCGGGAAAATGAGCGGGGCGCACTCGGGGATGTCGGCCTCCTGCTTCGTCGTCGTGGCCGACGTGGAAAAGGTTCGCTTCCACCGGTTCTGGCCCTCGCGCGTGCCGATGGCCTTGGTGATGTTGTGATCGATGTCGACCTCCTCGATGATGTCGTCCGACGACGGCTTGTACGTCATGACCAGGCAGTACAGGCCGCGCGGCTTGAAGAACTTCTCGTTCATGGTGTCGAGATATTTGTTTTGTTCGTATTGGACTTGAGAGCGTGGTCAGCACAAACGTACGTTCCTGTGAGTTCACGACGGGATGGAAAAACGTACCGTATGCCCTGCGAGAAGCCTCCACGCTCACGTGTATGGCCATGGTAATGAAGCTCACCAGCGGACTGACGCCTACGACTGCCTGCTCGACATGGCCTGCTATCCAGATTGCGCCGTTGGCCACATGGAACCTGGGTTGTATAAGTTTATGATGCTGCAGGCAGACAGAGAGTAGATGTTCTCAACACTTACCAAGGGTTGGCTTTGATACTCTTCTCAAAACCGTCGATAAAATCAAACCAGGAGGGCTGATCGATGCCGCAGTCTTCCAGCACAGGGGCGTACGCTCTGACGAGACCCCGGTCGCGCGACTCGGGTCTCCTCTGAGGCAAAACGACGGGCATCGGAAGGCCACTATGGGTATGCTGGATGGGAGCCGGGTGCCGGGCGATGAACTCACTCAGAATGCGGTCCACGTCTATCTGGCTGGGGTCGTCGCCTTGCTGCGGGTTGTCTCCGTGGGCCTCGTACTCATTGACCTCGTCGAGGTCGCGGACCCATTCGTCGTCGCTCGAAGAGTCGTCATCCTCCGAGTCTTTTGGATTCTTTTGTTGCGGTTGAGCAGAAGTGCTGTCTTGGGATTGGGCAGAGGCTGCCTCTGCTGCTTTCTTCTCTTTTCTGTCGGCTTGGTATTCCTTGGTCAGGCCGATTGCTCCTCCGACGAGCTTGGAGATGGGACCGCGGCGGTTCACCATTGTGGTATATTAAGATGATGCAGATATTAAACTGGGAAAATGAATTTGCGGGGTGGTCGTCGAGAAGGACCACGGATTATACTGCCAAGGTCATCATCATCCCTCCTCCAGCCCTTATACATGAACGGCACCACTTATCGAGATCCACGTTCTCAGAGGTGGTGGCTGTGAGCAGCTCATAAGCGGCACAGCAGTACGCATTTAGAGCCAATGCTAAGGTTAGTCTGTGGAGTGGTCGACACAGATTAGAGGCTGAGCTTACGGGACCTTTTTACCTAGGCACCCAAAATGGTGTTTTGGGAGGGGATCGCTCGTACACTAAACTGGTTCTAAACGATACCGAGGATGCGGTGCGATTGCGAGCTGGAAACTTTATATATTAGGTCTTACGATCGCCTCGTTCGACCACGGCCGGACCTGGATCGTGACGCAGCCACGATCTACAGTCCCGGGACTGACTAAGGTATTGACTCCAGCCCTATCATACATCGCATGGCAGGTAAAGAAGTCGACGACAACTTCCTTGGATGATATTGATACATCGAAAGTGGATGGAGACCCCACAGAAAGGTTCCCCCAAAGGCCCACCGAGGTCATATATGATAAAAAGGCCCATCATCCCTGTACATGATGCACATGATCTTCATTGAGACTCTCTTATACACTTAGCACATAGCTTCGCATCTACCTCCACGGCACTTATCGTCGAACCGGCGAAAGTCGACACATGAGCGGCGGCTTGTTCCACGTGTTAAAGGCCTTGACATGCCGTAGATCCCCCGCGACATCCCAAACATCGTGGGCGCCGGCGCCGTCCAGGTCCGACCTCTCGAGGTCAAAGTGCCACAGCAGATTGCCCAGGATGAGCCGCAGCTCCAGGTAGCTCAGGTGCTTGCCGATGCAGCCGCGGGGGCCCAGACTGAACGCCTGGCTGGCCTCCTTGTTGTCCCCGGCGAACTCACCCTCGCCGTGCTCGTCCGCCAGCCAGCGCTCCGGCACGAAGTCGTCGGGCCGGGCAAAGTTGCCCGGCGAGTGCGTCGCCGCCCACGAGTAGACCGAGACCGTGGTGCCGCCGGCGATGAACTCGCCCGCCACGGAGTCGCCGCCCGCGGGCACGGTCCGCGTCAGGCCCGTGGGGACCGGCGGGAAGATGCGCAGCGCCTCGTCGATGCACGCGTTCATGTAGGGCAGCTCCTGCAGCGCCAGGAACGACATGGACGCGGCGGCGGCGAAGTTGGACCGGATCTCGGCCGTCAGTCGGGCGTATGCGTGTGGTGTCTTGAGGAGGTGCATGAGCAGCCCGGACAGGAGAGAGGCTGTGGTTTCCGATCCGGCGACGCTTTGTAAGAGGTCAGTCTGGGATTTCCTGGCGTGTTGCTGGTTTCATCGTCGCCAGAGCAGGCAGGCTTGGATGCGATGTGTTGACTTACATGAACAGCGCGCTATTGAGAATGATCTCGTTTTGGCTGACGCCGCCCTTCTCGTTCTGTCGGAGGATATAGTACAAAAAGTCATTGTGCTCGCGAGTCACTCCCTCCTCAATACGTCTAGACCTCGTCAGACTTGAAAATGTAATGACACATCAAATACAGATACATACTGCAAGCATTTCTCTCGGCTTAGCTCGAGGTGGCGATACCTCTTCTCGCGAAGAGTGCTGGGGATCAATTTGACCAGCACCCTCTGCGGCCAGCTGTTGATCTGGAACATGCGCCGAGTGGCCTGTTCAAAGGCGCCGGCCTTGATGGTCTGGGTGATGAGCGAGACCCAGGAGTGGAAGACTCCCTCGCGCAGGCACCCAAACGGCCTGCCGAATGCCATGTCACCGATGATATCAAAAGTCGTAAAGTCTATACACACGTCAGTCTTCAATTGTGTACTTGGAAAGATCTTGGGTTGTAAGCCTCGTCTTACTGAACCAGTCGCACATGTTGACCGGCTGCCCGTTATTGGCAAACGGCGTGAGCTTGGCCACGAGCAGGTCGACGTAGCCCCTGATGATGCTCTCCTGCTCGAGCAGGGCCTTCTGGCTAAAGGCGTGCGAGAGCGTCCTCCTCTGCCGGGTGTGATTGGCGTCGTCGGCCATGGTCAGCGTCGTGGCGCCGGGGATGTCCTGGACGGACCCGACGTGGATCGGGTCCTTGTGGAACTGCGGGTGGCCCTGGCGGTGGCCGTAGATGTCCTTCCACGCCTGGGGGTCCGTAAACGCCAGCTCGTTGGGCATCAGCCGCAGGATAGGCCCGTACTTGAGGTGCAGCTGGTGCACGTCAAAGGGCCACCGACCTCGAAAGAGGCCCCATATGCTGTAGATCGGAGAGACCTTGGCGAGGAAGGGTCCCGGGTAGCGAGCCAGAGGGTGAAAGTAGACGTTGTAAATGCATCTCCATAATGTGTAGAATAGGCCCTGAGGATTGTCAGTGTATATCGCATTCCTGGGGGATCTGATAATTACTAGAGATGCTATAGCTAGAGTCGCTACTCCGGCTTGGCTACAAATATTTTCAAATATGCCCATCTTGTTTATGTCTCTCTGTGGCCACAATCATGCCACTCAATGTTCGAGCACACCTTCAATCAAGCCTACATGGCATGACAAGACACTTATACCAAGCCCTCTTCTCCACCAATCTAGCCTAGTGTCGTAATTAGGAATGTGCCACCAGGTAGACTGTTTCGCGTGTCTGAACCCGTGTTGCTGGGATATACTTATCCTCTGGTGCCTGACAGAGCTGGGGAGAACAAGGGCCGGACATGGCGTATATATATCCAGGTGTGCTGACCTACCACAGGTACGAAGTCACAGGGACAGAATTCTGTTCGAAGCAAGTGCATGCCGCTTCTCATTGCAGACATTCTTTCACCGAATGATTGTTTTATTCCCGGCCCTCGTCGATCGCGCACCGGGAAACCATTGCTGTCCCCCGTACAAGATAAATGATATACACAAAAGTGTTTCATCAATAGCGATAATTTGCAACGCATTCTATTTACCAATAAATAAATCATTACTATTCTCCTAAACCGCAAGAAAATGACAAGCCAAGAACGATTTCCGCAGGTGGAATATTCCCGGAGCTGTCGCTTTTCGCGGAAGCCGTTTTCCGGTGTCAAAACAATCAGCTCAGCGGCAATTGGCCCAATTAAGTATATGTAATTTCGTATGTCAGTTTGGTTCGCATTTGCTAGACACGGATGTGTAGATGGATCTGCGAAGATACCAAAACAATTTAGGTCACTGTACAGCTTATGCGCAAATGATCTATGTTCATTCGCAATCCGATGTATCAGTAAACAATTTGAACCGCTCACTGGTTTGGAAACCTCGCGCTCTGCCGACTCTGGCACAGGGTGCCTGCCCTCTTCTCCCGACTGTGGTGATGGGAAACGGGCTTGTTTGGAATCAAGTAGCCTCCGTTGCTGCCTCAAACTGGTGGGAAGGTATTCCTTTGTTCGCGGTTGATGGGCAGCAGTGCGGTTGGGTACGAGTGGTTGGTCGGCGAGCAAGTAAAACTGTATACCATTCAATCCTACTTTCAATAGTATGACATTGATGTTGGTCCGCGCCGCAACCACCTGATCTGGCCAGTCTTTGGATCCATGACGCATGCAAAGTGCGTACAATCTGCCATCGTTGTCCCTGAGCTGACCCATCTCTTTAATGTAGACTCTGTCACAGGATGAGACACCAGGTCTCCTGCCTCTCCAGACGCATCCTTCGCCGTCACATGAGTCTGGTTTCGATGTAAATGCCTGAGCCACTTTCTCTCGAAACATTCCATACGATTTGTGGATTCTTCAAGCCACTCTTCATGC
Organism: Pestalotiopsis sp. DP-2020a; assembly: GCA_018115615.1. Taxonomy (NCBI): domain Eukaryota; kingdom Fungi; phylum Ascomycota; class Sordariomycetes; order Amphisphaeriales; family Sporocadaceae; genus Pestalotiopsis; species Pestalotiopsis sp. DP-2020a. Next base: position 272,535 of record JACVEI010000062.1, on the reverse strand, counting down.
CCGAGAAATGAGGCCTTAGCATAGTCATCGGGATGCTTTTCGACATCATGATCAACGTCGTGATTGGTGTGGACAACAAACTCCTTGGCCGACCGAACGTTTCCAGTGTTCAGGTCCTTCTCGATGACGGCGACCTCATTCCCGTCGCAGAGTACAATGTAACATGGCGGCGCACGGAGCCTGCTGAACTTTTGTGCGCGCTCTTCCAAGTCAAGCACAGGCGTGGAACCGACGACATCTGATCGAGAATTCAAGATTGTCGACCGCAATATAGATCCAATCGATCTGCGTCGACCGAGAAGGACCATGAGCTGATGATGTCTCAAGACCCGAGTCGAGCACGAATGATTTGGTCTAAAGTTTAGCGAAAGCGATAAATCCTCGCTTTGAGAGTATCACACGTGTCAGAATCCTTGCTCACAGAGTATGACAATAAGATGGGAGCGCCTACCGGATCGCAGTCAGAGTGCCAACAAAGCCCGCGTATGTAATCGACCGCGCGAGGACCTTGGAGCCAGTGTTTCGTGAGTCAACATATTCCAGCACAACCAAGAGATCCCTCAAGCCGTCCATTCCCCAATCCAAGGTCCGAAAGTGCATCAGCCGGGGCTCGTCCGAGACACGGGATGCCGTCTTACGCGCCGTGGGCTTGACCAAGACGGCCCCAGAGGTGCAGCCCAAGAGGCAGTCGAGGAGGTTGTTCAGCGTGACGAGCAGGTACAAGTCCACCCCCGTGGCCGACGCGATGCCCTTGATCTCTTTCATCTCCTCAGCATCGTAGACGCGCCGGACCAGCAGACTTGCGACCATGGTAAATACACGGCGCAGAAACGCAAAGGGCACGAAACAGCTCATAATCTCGTCGAATAGGCCTATTAGGGAACGCATCCGGGGTCCAAAATCTTTGGAGATCTCATCGTATCGTGTTTCGGGAGGCCGAGCGAGGTCGATCTGATACGTTGGAATGGGATCGCTTGGAGACGTCTCGGCCATTATGCGTATCGACGGGCTCGCCATGATCACAGAGAAGAAGTATACCCGAGAAGATGTTCTTCACCGAAGAAGTGCAATAGAAATAATGAAGGGAGGATTAGAAGAATAACAATGTTATGGCGTGTGTAGTTGGTTTGGCAGTGGGTTGGGCAGAAGGCAGCAGTGCATCACATCATTCCGTTGTACTTGTGCCTTCCTTTGCACGACTTGGAAGCAATCGACGCGATGACCGATGACGCCGTATAGAGTGATACATGAAGCAGGTACGTCAGATTGGTAGACAAGGCTCTACGGTAAGCCGAGTGGAAGAATTGAGATATCCGTGGCACTCAGCTTGGCAGGGTCGGCAGAAATAGGAGAACGAGTCAACTCTGAAGAATGATCACTGATGCTGCGCCGTTGTCGTGCTGGTCATCGTTCTCGAGTGACAGAAGCTTTGAGGATGAGGTTGAGCATGCGCTAAAAGTTGGAGCATTTTAGGCAGCCGCATCCTACTTACAGCGTGTTTGTCCCGCTAAAATCAGGCATATTATTAGATCTCTCAGAACTTAGAAGTATATCCAGTGGAGATTCGATTGATTCCATTGTAGATTGCCGGATCTTGAGTCTTGTGTTATGGATTATAGTCAAATGCTCTCAATACTCTGACAGTTCTGCTGGAGTGCATCTCGAGTCTGCTTTATACAGTCTAGAATTGGTCAAGCTGTGTTGTGAGCACTACCTCGGTGTCTGCGAAAACATTCACTGCTACTGACTGTCGATGAGGCCTCAATGAGCCCTCGATGCTGCCAAAATAGGCTCAATCATCTGGGCATATTTGTCAGTTCCCAACAAGGGAAATGAACAGACAAGTAAGGGCTGTGGCGTTGCGTATTTGCATCGGTTTTTTTTTTTTTCTTAGGATTACGACAAATCCGTCAAGTAGAGAATTAGTTGCAAGACGAATGAAATTGATAGTCATAGCAATAGCAGGTGTTGGGACGCGACGCATATGCTAAAGATGAACACCGAGAATGGCTTTGTATCGGCGAAGGAACAGAGGAGAACACATTGGTCTCTGTCGGAAAAGTACTCGTTTTGCGATCATTTTGAGGCCTTGCTCGCAGAGGTACTGCTTCCTTATTGAGAGGTCACTGCGACTCGAGATGTCAGCTCCGCTTGTTGGCGCAGGTGAATAGGTGTCATGATCACCAACATCTACGTAGACGTTGGTGTTTGCTCCTGCTGCTCAAAAAACGGGTGACGCGTTGAGAATAGAGGGGTTACGCCCGGCCCAAGAGAGATGCGGGCTTGTCTGACAATCAGGATTGAGCCCTTTCACTCACATCATCTCTCGAGTCCAAAAAAATCTGCGCGAGGCCAAATCTTGAGCATTTTCTCTCGAGAAACACCAAAAACCATTACTTTCAGTATTGTCAACAACTTACCCAATACTATTTGACTACGGCGTATCCATATTAGCGTTCCGGATATGTCTCAAGCCCGTCGCACCAAGGTGGTGGTCGACACCGATATCGGTACGGATCCAGACGACGGCCTCGCGCTCGCCTATCTGGCTCTGCATCCAGATTGCGATCTCCTTGGTGTGGCCGTCGTTACCGGCGACGTCGAGAAGCGCGCTGCGATCGCCGACCTCTTGCTGCGCGTGTGCGGACGGTCCGATGTCCCGATCCACCTCGGTCGTCGAGAGCCTCTCCTCAAAGGTGTCGGTCAGCCCCTCGTCCAGCAGCATGAATTTGTCCGGCCGCAGCTATTGCAAGCCCCTCAGGTCGAAAGGCCCGAGAACACGGCCGTCGACTTTCTGCGCAGGACCATTCGCGACAATGCTGGCGAGGTGGTACTCCTCACCATTGGGCCGCTGAGCAACGTGGGCACCCTCTTTGCGCTCGACCCCGAGCTGCCGCCGCTCTGCAAGGACATTGTCACCATGGGCGGCAAGTATTTCGGGCCCGAGAAACACCAAAAGGAATGGAACATGCTCGTCGACGAGACGGCCGCCGGCATGGTGCTAAAGACCCCGCGTCCTAGGCACCGGTTCGTCGGCCTCGACGTCACCCGGCCGTGCACTCTCCAGGCGGAAGACGTCGAGAGGCGACTCATGACCGATCTGGGGGAGCTGGGCGCACTGATCAAGACGACGGGCGACTGGTGGCTCAAGAAGAAGGGCCGCTTCACCTTTCACGATCCATTAGCCGCCGTCGTCATCTTTCACCCGGACATTTGCCAATGGAAAACAGGCAGGGTTGTCTTAGATCCAAACAATGGAGCGACGAGCTTTATTGAGGGCGATGGCGACGATACCGTGGCCGAGAAAGTAGACCCTGACGTCTTCTTCTCACGCTATTTTGCAGTTATCAGCAACGCTGATCAGCGAGCGAATTGACTTTCAAGCCTTCCATAGTCGGCCGCGATCATCGCTACACGCTACGGAATGGCAGCTACCCGTTAGCGGATGGAACAAGAACCCGCACAGATTGAGTCAGATCAATAAGTTTATTAAGGTTGCCATGGGCATTTGGGCAGATCCCTCTGCTACTTTTTCTCGGAGTATACAGAAACGGAAAGATATAGTGCTGGTTTCAGGGCCCTAGTGCTGCTGGGTAAGCACTTCTCGGTAGCTTGCTTCCCAGGGCTTTTCAAGGCTTTTCCAGCTTTTCCAGCTTTTCCCAAGCCCAACCTTGAGTCCTTGACAAATGCTTTGCATACTCCTATTGGCAACAGAATCCCAATCGGGATTCGGGATGCGCCTCGACTACTGCGAATACGCTATCGCCTATGAACGAGCGGATCCTTGCTGCATAGGGGAAACTGATCCGACTTGGTTTTATTCGACTCGTGTTTGCTAGGAGCTGACTCGGCCGTCGTATGGACGAATCAACCACATCATTTCGCATGGAAATCGTACTGGTGGTTACAATCAAACGCAAACAGCATGTCTCACCACTAGTATATATATTATTATGCCCGGCAGTCGCCAACTCTGGTGAATGCTCTTCAGCCGTACTGCCGTGCAGTATGTAATGTTGTACAGAATAGTAAATGGGGTAGTATTTTCAGCTGTCCATATGACCGTCTCCAAGTGCCGGCATCGAGAACCTTGCAGAAAGCCGGTGAAGCGCGCTGGCGCCATTACGTGCATCACATCATACGTTCCATAGTGGAAGTGTAGAGTCTAGACAGAAGAGCAAACAAATCTCTGCTCGTGCGCATGCTCACTCTGGGCTCGCATAGCAAATGGCAAGCAAATCCGAGCTCCGTTGCCGCGCCAAACGTCGTCCACTCTCAAATGTCGCCACATGTGGAAGCTTGCACGTCCTGTTCTCCTCATGACCTGCGACTCCGAGGTCCACGTGTTGCGCATCCATCTGTGCTTCATGCGCTGTAGGCGCGGCTGCCACTGATCCAACCCAACCATTGATTTTTCGGTGGACAAGCGACTATACAAAAATACTGGAACCTATTGTCTCTGCATCTGCAAGCATATCACTGTGCGTTGAGAAAGGGCCGATGGATAGGTGTTACGGCGGTCGAATAAATCCCCATAGCAGGGCATGTCTAGATTGAGCACAGATGTGTCCAGGGCAAGGTCAGCTTCAGCTGCGTAAGTGGCAGTACGTGGTCTCTTCCAATCAACAATCCCATAAGCGCGAAAGAGGGAAATCCGAAGGGGGGCGCCTTGCGGTATTAATACAGAAGTTGTTTAAAAGCCGAGTAGCGACGATTTCTTGTAGTTAGTGGTCACATCTCCGTAGAATGTGGGTAACAAGCTTACGAACGATGTCCGCCCCGTACTCGTGTACCCACTCGACGCAGGAAAGGGAAAGAAAAGAACGAATCCCCAAGGGCCCCAAGCCCAGTCATTCGCCATTCCCATTGCCCCCCTCGCAGGAAGCGGCCGTACCTAGCCAGTCAGCCAACAATGAGGATTCGTTGAGGCCTTCCAAAGTTGGGGGTCCTTGTATCTGTTGCCAAATGCCAACTCCAGATGTCCCACAATCACAATCTCGTGAGATTTCCCCCAAGATTGCATAGAAACCCTGCATTTGGCTGACATTAGCGGAGCCTCATGTCTTGGCAGCTGTGTGGCATCTTTCTGGAATTCTGGGCACTGGCAAGCTGGTAGAAACACGTTGTGCGAACCGTTATAACGGGCGGTCGGATCTGCGCAACACTGGAGCGCTGTGCGTCTGTGACAAGTCTTGGTAAAAGCTTGGGAAAGCTTGTCTGCCCCCGTGATTGTGCAGTGGGACGGAGGGAGACCCAGCAGCCAGAAACAGCAGGCCGCCAATGCAGTGTGCAGTGGCCAGCGGGCGGGCGGGCAGCGTAGCACGTAGGACGGAGAGAAACACAGTCCTCGGCGCGCCTGAGACCGTTGGATCTGGCACTTGGCATCTGTGCGCTCGGGCTGTCTGGTACGTGACGTACCTACTTCTACTTTCGATGACACGTTCAAATGAGTACCAGGTGGATGTGTCTGGGACCATTTGCCAGCCGACCTCGCCTCTGCCAGGAGTCAGAATTGTGCAAGGCCGTGACACCGCTTGCTCGCTAGCCGCGGTCGCTGCGGAGAGAGCGGAGCCCGGGTCCATAGAAATAGGGGGGCCGCCGAAAAAGCACCGGAATCTTGCATCCCTGGGTCGACTAGCGAGACTAATCAGCCGTGCCTGATTTGAGCGCGTCTCTGCTGTGCGCCGGGCTGCTGAGATGCCTGAGATGCTGGGTCGCGCCGAGTCTGGGGGAACAAGGTAAGAGACCAGTTAGTCGGCCACGGTCCCATAGATGGCTCCCTTGATACCCACTTCTCAGGACCGGGTTCTCCGTTGGAACGTTTATCCCCACGATGACTTGACCGACCTGACATCAGCGCGGGGTCCTCCGAATACGCTTCCTAGTGGTCATTGTACCATGTATCCTCCCAGGGCAGGGCTGCCAGAGATGCCATGTGTGTAATGGGAGTTCTTGGTGGTGTGGAAATTCGGCATGATGTGGCCGAAAAGGAAGAAGAAGGGCGCTTGTGCGAGCTGTAGAGTCGTATATAAGGGTCTCCCACCTGTTGCGACCTGCCCTCCGTGTGTTGTGTAGCCCACGTTAACCCGTCTCTCTTCGAATCTCTCTCCCTCCCGAAATATTCGAAAATGGGCGGCACACCATTCGGCGTAACAGGCAAGGCCTTGGCCCGGCTCCAGCTCGCGCTTATCGTCGCGCCGTCTTTCATCTTGTTCGGTTACAACCAGGCCGGCATTGGTGGTCTTTTGACTGAGGAGGATTGGGTCAAGACGTTTCCCGAGATCGACACGGTCAACTACACTGGTGCTACCAAGAGCAAGCACAGTACCATTCAGGGAGTCGTCGTTGCCGTCTTCGTTATTGGCGCCCTTTTCGGTGCTCTAAGTGCCGGTTGGTCAGGAAATGCATTCGGTCGTCGCAATGTAGTCTTTGTTGGTAAGACTTTTTCATGGAACGATGATAAAAGTTATCAGTTTTCTAACATTAAAATTGTCAGCTGCTATCTTTACCCTGATCGGTTCCGTTCTCGAGGCCTCATCGTTCAGCCTGGCTCAATTCATCGTCGGTCGTATTATACTGGGAGCTGGTGTTGGTCAGCTTTCGTCAATCGTCCCCGTCTGGCTTTCCGAGACCTCTAGCGCTGTCAACCGAGGAAGGCAGGTTGTCTTGACAGGTCTCTTCATCTGCCTTGGATACGTCCTGGAGTCGTGGATCAACCTGGGATTCTTTGAGTTCAAGACTGGACCGAGGACCTGGCGCCCACCGATCGCCATCTCTATTTTCTTCTCTCTTGTCCTCATTGCATCAATTTACTCCTTCCCCGAGTCTCCCAGATGGCTTGTGATGAAGAACCGCAGCGAGCAGGCCCGCTCTGTCGTCGCCGCGCTCCGAGGCCTCCCCGAGGATGCGCCCGAGGTTCAGATCGAAGTCGCCGGTATCGAGTTCTCGCTCGAGGAGACTGCCGGCACCGCCGTAAAGCTCACAGACATGCTGAAGATGGGCGAGGACAAGCTTCTTTACCGCTTCATGCTTTGTATCCTCCTCCAGTTCTACCAGCAGATGTCGGGAAGCAACCTCGTCAGCGTCTACGCCCCCATCCTATTCCAGTCCAACCTTGGACTTCCCGCTGAGACCGCCAAGGCGCTTGCAGGTTAGTACACCCATGTTCCTCTCGCTTAACCCCAGACTGACACACATGTTATAGGCGGAGCCCTCACATGGAAGTTCTTATCGTCCTTCCTTGCATTCTTCTGTATTGATAGGTACGTTTACTGCGCCACGACTCGCTTGTGTTGAGGAACAGAATACTAATAATTTGAATAGACTCGGACGTAGGGCCGTCTTCATCATCTCTGGAGTTGGCATGGCCTGTTCTATGATCGCGCTCGCTATTACGACATCCTTTCCCACGACGAATAAGGGCGCCCAGATTGCAGCAGGATGCTTCCTTTATTTGTTCAATTCCAGCGTCCCCATTGGATTTCTTGGCGGTGAGTTCGCGGCATGTCTTTCGGAGTGTGGCTGCGATACTGCTTTGTCTACTGTCCATATAGAGGCATTAAACAACTCAACGTTGCTCCTGCTATCTATTTCGGGACATTCAACTCTCCACATTGCTCTTACACGACCCAAAATGAGAAATGGCTGACCATTTGTTGAATAGCGAACTTCCTGTATTGCACCGAAGTGGCTCCCATCAGGCTCAGAATGGCCATGTCCTCCATCTCTACCGCGAATCACTGGCTCTGGAACTTTGTCGTCGCTCTAGCTACACCTGTAGCGCTCGAGACGATTGGTTGGCAATATTATATCGTGTTTGCAGCGGTGTCCGCTTGCATACCCGTCTCAGTCATTTTCTTGTATCCCGAAACGAAAGGTCGCAGCCTCGAAGAGCTCGACATGATATTCAAGACTTCGCCGAGCGTTCTCGGCACTGTCCGTCACGCAAAGAACCAGCCCCCAGCAATGCCGCAGGAATATCTTGAGAAGGTGGACCAGAAACAGATTGAGCACAGCTAGATAACGAAGCAAATCGTTTTGAATAATGAATTCATGAGAGGCCGGGCGCTACGTACAAATACTAGCAGTAATCAAGACATAGCGGAAACTTCAGGACAGGGTGATATTATGCCATCCATGTGACTCCCTCAGTTGAGGTCTTCATCTCTAACCTATACTACTATACGACATGCGTGGGTGGTCCACTTTTCGGGTGCTCCCACTTCCCGCGCGCTAATGCACGCGCGGGTAGCCTTGGTAGTCCCGACCATCCAATCAATCATTGGATAGTTTGAATACATCTCTGTTACTACATACAACACGATCTATCATTTCCATGCTGTGCACAAGTAGGTACGAGCTTGATGAATATACATTTGGGACTGGGTGCATCCATCACCACCACAGCAGCAACAGCAGCAACAACTGCAACAGCAAATGGAGTTGCTGCAGCAACTCCAGCAGCAGCAGGAGCAGCAGCAGAAGGACGGTTCGGCGTGAGGGTGTGGTTTTTTTAGTAGTTTTTTTTCCTCTTTGGTGGCCATGAGTGAATAAAAGTCTTGCTTTTGCTTTATGATTTGAGTCTTCTGATCGCTGTCCTGTTGTCGTTACTCGTGAAGCAAGAATCTTTCCTGACCGTACCCACTATCCATGATCCAATTCCGATCGCACGTAATTAAACGACTTGTCTCAAATTGCTGGGGTAGAGAGATAGCCGGGACCAGGCATTGAACCGTAGAACTATCCATGAGGGCTCCAAAGTCTCTGTCACGTGGATATTGGTGATAGTAGTTGAGATAGGTTCGAGATGACATCCGTAGCTTGGTGGTGTTTGCAACGGTTTCCATCACTGGCTTGGCACAGTCTCCCACGTCCGGTATGTCGTTGGCTGCAACCGTGAATTCAATTATGTACCTGTGTATAGAGGATAATTACAATCACCACTGTTATAATTATTTTAACAATCACTCCCCAATGTTTCTGAACGGCTGTGTGTATCGGGACGACAGGACGCAAGTGTCCATCAAGATACTGGGCCGCGCGCTGGATCAGTCGCTTGTTCAAGTGGTCGGAATCCCCGAGAATTGCTCGTCGTCGACCACATGAACGACTCGCTGGAATGGTCTCGGATAGGTCCGATTAGCCTCTGCAACTTCGTACAGGTGTTCCAGCTGTCGTCGCATAGAGATGTCGTCCTCATCCCCAGCGGGCCGGGGCATCGTGGATATCGATTTCACCCAGTGGGGCGCCCAGGACAGGACGCTGCTTCGTTCACTCACATTGAGCAATTTTCTCCAAGGTTGAGAGGGTGGTTCTCTGAGCTTCATCGATTTGAAGGTGTACATGAAATGGAAACGCGTGCAGGAATATCCACAATTACTTGCAATGAATGCAGCGAGAGCAGAGACCAGACAGCGATACTCGGGTAAATGAATATTGACGAGTCTGCTACGTCCTGCTGTGATGGTATCGGAGGTGCTCATTCGATTTCAACAACTCAAGTCTGACTGCGACCGATAATACCATTATACTTCTATGTATTGCTTCAGACTGCGTCCTATACCTAGCAGAGAAACAGTGTCGGTGGGATTCGACACAGACATTGATTCACACCATGATAGTTATCAGGCACAACTTTGTTAGACTAGACAAGGTGGCATTTCAATGATAGGGGCAAGTATATTAAGACGAGCTCTTGTCTGTTGGGCCATTCCAGCCTCTACGGACTCCGTCCTGTCGCCGCACACAGTCATCCGCAACTCAACTTACAAATTCCTGCAAATATCCACTCACTCAAAGCTGCATTGGCATCGAACGAGAAAGGGAGGGAATATTCAACTAGATCTGGGCCTTCGTCAATCACCCGTTGGCAAAGGTCCGAGCCCACCGCCTGGATCTATGTCATGTTGGGCTTTTCTTGGAAGGCGCGGCCGGATTTTAAGTCTGGGCCGTCCAGAGAACAAAAAATAAAGCTCACTGCATGTCACCGGAGAAATACGATTGATTTGGTTGCCGACTTCCGTTCTTTGCCGTGGCTGAGTACTATGTTAACGTCATATGGGAAGGTTCGAATACACTCTGGCCGGGGAAGCTACGATATTGTTCCTTCCTTCATTTTTGAAGTTTGTAACCTAGTAGCTTTGGCTTGGGCTCGGAGATTCTGGAAGAAAAAGACGGGCAACATGAAGACCATCCGAGTGACTCATATTGTTATGCTCCACACACACAAACCAGAGATTTTGGCTTGGCCTGGATCATCAATCTGGATTCAATGTTCCTTGCATGGGCGAGAACTTCCGATCTGTCCTTTGGCAGCCTAGAATTGCGTTCCTTCCTCCTCTACTGGCGCGGGTACACATGAGAAAATCTTACAGTCAGTGAACATGGTACACTCACCAACTCAAATATGGGATGCACACGTGGCTGGAATTGAAGGCTGGTGTATCACCTGGCCGAAGCTCTAGAACAATCAATGCTAATTCAATTCCAAGCAAGTCATTGTTCTAGCTCTTGTACCACAGCCGACAATCGGATTCGTTCTTGCCTTGTGTACCATTTCAGAAAGGCAAGAGTCGGTCAGCACTATGACAATAGGAAGGCGCGTAGGAATATTTCTGACCTCAATTTCTTTTTCCACCAAGCTTTCTCATGCTCCTCTTCTCTCATCGCTTTTTTAGTCAGGCCAGCCAACATTCTTTCACAGGCCATGAAGCACTTCGACTCGTCTCCTGGCGAAGATGGAGAATATCTTCCCAATTTCCCTCACCTTTCTCGATACTACGCAAAAGCCTACACGCATGACTGCACGACCTATCACCTAAAAGATGACTGGAGATGTCTCTTCTTTTCTTCTTCGACGCCCCCAGACTTTCTCTTCTCGCGTGTAAGTTTGTCCTTGTTGGTGTCATTTGGGCTCTGCCTTGGGTCTTGACACGCCTCCCACCCCAATCCCGTTGCATGCCTTGTTCTTTGCTCCATTGACGTTGTTCGTGTTGAAAATATACACTGTTGGTACAATGTTAATTATACAATATACAGGAACATAAACACTATAAGCGCATAATCACTATAACTGCATACAATCACCATGGCCGGCAATACATACTACATCTTGGGTGGTAGCCACACTTGGCACAGCGGCCCCGGCGGCGGTGGTGACGGCGGCGGCCAAGAAGGCCGACTCAGCGTATGTTTGCTTTATTCGTTTTTTGGTGATTTATGCTAACAATGTGAAAGCGAAGACAAAGGCGCAATGTAAGTATCAACTGCAAACGTATTCGAAAATCAAAAATGCTAACGTTTTTTTATAGCAGCGCCACCGAAGAGGACGGGGTGCCCGGGCCGCCGGCTCCCAGCACCAGCACCAGCAGCTGCTGCCGTTGCCGGCGCTCCCTGCGCCCCCTGCCCCGACGCCCGCCCCCGCCACCGATGAGATTGTGGTGGACCTGGGAGGAGAGGAGAGGGTGGTGGAGTTGGTAGAGGAGGAGGAGGCCCTGCCCGCCTGCCCTGCCCGCTCTGCCATCGGTAGAAGAGATGGCGGGCAGCATCGAGGAGGCACTGGCGGCCATTCGCCTGGCTCAGGAGGACGAGGAACTTGCTAGTGCTGATACACGGAAACACATGCAAGCCGGTGCAAAATCAAATGAGAATAAGTACAATATATGCTTATATGTTATCACAGCATATCGCCCGATCGCGACGAATAATGTTCAGATATTAATTATAAAATCAAGTACAAAATTCAACCGAGAGCAATCAAGACCATTATGGGAAGATACGGTGTTGAGGACGTATGTTGGTATAGGCGCAATCTCACTTTCTTTGTCATTCGCTTGGACTGTTACACTTGCTGCTCAGATAGTGACGAACTGATGAGCATTTCCTCCAGGATAAGTTTAAATTCATAGAAATGACCTGTATCGAATCTCTTCTCGACCAATTTACTGAAAGAATATTCGACTTACTGTCCTTTCATATCAGATTGATTTCCCATTGTCGCGGCAAATACTACGCAAATCCATCCGCCTCAGCCAAGACCCTGTACAATGTCGGTTGCATTGTCGCCACTGGATCCAAGTTGAACCCCATCATCTTGCTATGCGAGTCCATCAGGTCCAACTCGTAGAAGATATTCTCCTCAAAGCCTGTTCTCGACCAGATAGCCGTCGGGTATCTCATGAGAGCAATGCACTAGAAGAAGGAATCAGCCTTTTTGTCCGAGACCAGTTTGACGGAGTCATCGATGGGAACTTGGGCTCACCTGTCCTGGCCGGAAGCGGTCGGCGACGACGACCTGGCTGCCGAATCTCGCTGGGTTGTCGGTGCGCGCGCACGACACCAGGTGCGTCCTATTCTCCTCGGTGCGCTCGACAGCGGCCATGGTCGCGGCCTCGGCCCGATCCCAGTCCGCCGGGTGCGCGATGACCTCGGCCCCGCGCAGCGTAAGGATCCGGGTCACCTCGGGCAGCCAGACCTCATTTCCGATCATCAGGCCCACGCGACCTATCGGCGTATCGACGACCACCAAACCCTCCTGGCCAGCGGTCGCCCAGGAGCGCTCCGTTTCACCCAGGTGTGCTTTCCTGTAGCGCGCCGAAATGGCGCCCTCGCTGTTGATGAGGTAGGCCGTCGAGTAGAACTTGCTGTCGTCGTCCGAGTCGCACTCAACGAGGTTGGCGACTACATAAATCAGACGCTTGGCCGTCGCCACAGTCTGCTTGATCTGCTCCAGAAGGTCTGCGGAGAAGTCGGCGGCGGCTTTGGGGTCGGCTGCGACCTCGCCGCGGCGGAAGCACCACAGCTCGGGAAACACTGCAAGCTGGGCGCCCCTAGATGCAGCATACGTGATCTGGCCGAGAGTTCTCGTGACAGTCCATTTTGTGGAATGATACCATGAAAGTTGGAGAGTGGCGGCTCTCAGGGGTTTCCGGGGAGTGTCTTCAGCAATGGGGCCGAACATTGAGGCCCCGGCGTGGGTGTCCAATGGCTTTAGTAACTCTTGATATAGATCTGGGCGTCTGAACTCGCTCAAAGACCCGACACCACCATTGAGGTACTTGGGAAACGAGGTTTTGGGTGTGATATCTGCATACACCATGCCGGCATCGGTCTCTCCGGCACATGCCAGAATGTCGCCTTTGGGGGATATGATTTGTGAGCCGCCAGTCCACTGTAGCATCTCGATCAGTCTTGTGTGGCACCATATCATTCAAAGTTCAGAATTCTCACTGGATATCCGTCCTCAGGGCCTCCGACTGTATTCGAAGCAATCATCCAAACATGATTTTCGATGGCACGTAGTGGCTCGTGAGAGCGCATCTCGTCCGGGCCCCTCGAATTCAGACTATTGCACAGGATTTGAGCCCCCTTGAGCGCAGAAATCCGCGGTACTTCTGGGCATATGCCATCAGCGCACATGAGAAGACCGATCTTACCTATCGACGTCGGCACGACTTGAAGCTCCTTGGACCCGGGAACAAAAAGGGTGTATTCATAGTCCCATAAGACTGTCTTCTCATGCGTGTAAATGAGCTTGCCGTCCTCGACGATAACCTGAGCAATGATGCAGTCCGGTTTTGTCTTGCCCCGGATGTCGACTCCTGCTACCACAATGATGCCGAGCTCTTTGGATGCTGCCTGCAAACCGCGAACGAACTCGCCATCGAGATCTTCGCATGTTTCCCAGGCCGCCTCTCTGGTTTTGAAGTCACGGCAGCGATTGGCATCTGTGGGTTATTCAGTCGCTTCGTTACACCCACACAATAGAATTGTGTATACTTACTCTCTGGCAATACAATCAACTTGGCGCCGACTTCCTTCGCTTGTCGCATATAATCGACGCATAGTTGCAAGTTTGCCGAAACATCAGTATGGCTATAGAATTGCGCCGTAGCGACGCGAACGGTGGCAGCAGTTGAAAACATCGTCCGATCTGACGACCCGATATGATCGCCTATTCACACAAATGTTTGGGAGTTACAGTGCATGCCAAGGATTTCCCGTACATGAGTTCCGAGCTGTCACAACTTACAGCAAGCGAGGGGGAACATATGGGGGGGAATCATGTCAGGACTCGGCTGTACTCTTAAGCGAGGCGTCCTTAGCGAACAAGTGACAGGGACGGCAAGCTGCATCGTGCATATGCGGTGTGGACCATTCAAAGTTGCTGCAGATCTGCAGCAGGCATATACTTGCAGGGAGGCCCGCTGGAGAAGTTTTCTCTCTCTTGCGAGCTGGAATCATCTCAACTTCGGTCAAACAATGCATCAGAAAAATCGGAAGAAGTAGTGCTCCAGAAGCACAATATTCATCTTTTCTTGATCATTGATTCCTCGCTTCTTTGTCAATGTACCGAGCATGTCAGTGTGATCAAAAATAGAGTATTCTGGAGACCAGTGTCAAGTTTCACCTGCATGGGGATCCGGAGTATAGCATAGGTGCGACAAGGTGGGACCCTCTCAAACTTCTCCGCAGTATGCTCATAGTTCCTTGGTATTTTTTTTTAGCAGTTGAATTTTAGTATTAGAAACTCTTGGGGAGCCGGTTGTTATTACCGCGCTGATCTGACCCGCGGCCGAGTTGCGGTTAAAGCGATAAGAACAGAGTCTCCTCATATGTCCACTACGTAGTTATTACCTGTCACAAGTATCTGCCGTCCGCCGTGAGACACGTAATAGAAGTAAGCCGAAGTAGTTGTGCTGCGGAAACTCATACGGCAGCTGGCTCTTCCGTTAGCTCTGAGCAGGTCGCTGTCGTCCACTGAAACTGGTGGGGCTCCTTGGGCTGCTCGCAACCCAACCCCGGGAGGATATTCGGGCAATGGGGCAAGACAAGAAACGGGACTGGGATCCGCCGATTTCCTCGGATGTTCTGGATAAACGAAAGACTGGAAGGCTGATGTTGAAAAACGAAGGAAAAAAACCTCACTAGCACTCGCTAACACAACTCCAAACTGTTGAGACAACCTACAGAGGAAACGCAAGACAAAGCCGCAATGCCCACGCGATTTGGTGGTGTCGCCGATACCATTGTCTTCATCACCGGTGCGGACCGGGGAATCGGCTATGAGGTCGCGCGCAACCTTTCGAGCCCATCGCAGCACGACGGCTATCATGTCATTATAGGCAGCCTTTCCGACGAAGACGGCGCCGACGCCGTAGCCAGGCTTCTAGAAGAGGACCCGGCCCGCTCCGTAACGCCACAGACGATCGATGTCACGTCGGACGAGTCAGTCCAGCGGGCCATCGACAGCATTGGACGAGACTTTGGCCGCTTGGACGTGCTGGTAAACAATGCCGGCGTGCTGCTCGACGGCTTGGACACGACCGAGATCCCTAGGCCTCTGCTGGAAAAGACTTTTTCGGTCAACGTCTTTGGGGCGGCGGCCGTGACCGAGGCGGCGATACCACTGCTCGAGAACTCGACGTCGCCGAACCCGAGGATCGTCTTCATGAGCTCGAGGATGGGGTCGCTGTCGGTCAAGACGGACAGCTCGGACCGCTCGGCCATGAGGCACTTTCCCATATACCGAAGCAGCAAGGCCGCCTTGAACATGATCATGCTGCACTATTCATCCTTGTTTCGAAGTAGAGGATGGTTGGTCAACGCCTGCGATCCCGGCCTGACCGCCACGGCCCTCGCCGGCAACCAGAAGAATTTAGGATCGGTAGAAGGTGAGTTTGGTCTTTACATGAGCCCGTGTCGTAGACTGATGGCACTGACCCTGCTCACGAAACTTAGATGGCGCGAAGAATTGCATCAGACTGGCGACGCTGGACAGCCAAGGAGAGACTGGGACATTTACGAATAAAGAAGGAGTGATACCATGGTGATATTAGAAGCACTTCAAAAATACAAACACTACAAAGAGGATCGAGCGAGCGAGAGAGTATGTAGGTATTCATGAATGGTTGAGTGTTTCAAGCACGATCGTATCATACCCGGCTGCTTGTGCGGCGCTGTCATCGTTCTCAGCGACGAAGCTCCACAAGCATGGTTGCCATTTTATAGCGGGCGTACGGGGGTAAACCTGATTACCTATTCAAGTTGTCCGTAATATGAATCCCATCTTTGTCTCCCTTTGATTATTGATGACATTTAGTATACGGGCGCTGGAATCATTGGCATTATGTGAGTCTCCTCGCCCCACCTGAGCATTTTGTCGCAACCTTTCTGTCGTAACGAAACAAGAGCGAGCAACAAAAAAAAAAAAAAAAA